>JAHBCN010003751.1:0-71376 GCA_019359885.1 Listronotus oregonensis | reverse complement strand
GTTAAACAATAAAAATGAAATTAAAAGTGGGAACGAAACAAATTATAAGTCTACATTTTTTTTTGACATCAGTGTCAGCAAAGACATTTTACTTTACAATCTATTGTTTGTTTCTACCCGTAAATACTTATAAAACGCAATAAATTTCATTTCCATAATTCTAAAGGCTTTCCAAATACGCTAATATTAAGAGTGCATTTACGCTACACCTTAGGGATCGGGCGAAAGGACGCGGAGACGGTGGGCGGAGACTAACAAACTCCCACTACCACAATTTTCGTACAGCCGCATTAAAAATATTATTTAGGTTCTTCCAAATTCGATGTATCGATGCTATGTTGTTTTCCATTGCAAGCCTACAGGAGATAACGTTTTTCGGTAACTATTTTTCACTTAAATGACATAAATTATACACCATTTTAAAGGTAAGGAAATAATATATGCCTCTGCTGTAACGGATTTTTGAAATATGAGTCGATTTATGAGAAAACAGTATCTAAACATAACCGATTTTAGGGTGACTTTCACTTAAGGAAATATTAAAAACTAAATCCAAATTTAAAAAAACTATTACAGCAGAAGCCTAAATTTAAGTATTGGCTTTCATATAGTTTTTGAAAATTATCAATAACTTATACCGTTTTTGAGAAAAACATTATGCCCCGAACTCCAAATTGGATCCAATTTTCGCTGCGCGAATGGACTCTTAAGTAAAATGCCCAATATCTTAAAACTGACAATATATCAAATTGTACTGCATTATTTGCATGTTTTCCAAAAGTTTTATTCTCTTCCCTATACCTTCAAAAATTCAAATAAATTCTCCAAACATTCATTTATTTCCCCGAAAAAATATATAAATATCTCCTTCACGCTATAAAAATTCATATTTAACCGCTGAGGTGCCGTTCCGAGCGGTGTCTATATTATAATTCTTATGAAAGTGCCGTGGAATTTCCTTTTCGTTTTCCCCGTGCATTTTTACAACCAATTTGAACATATTTTCGGCAAAACACGCACTAAACTGACGAAAATGAAACGCTCCGCGTGGAAATTGTCGGGTTTTCATGTGGAAATATTTGAATATTTTTTTCGTTTTATACAGTTTGAGCTGTCGCGAGAAATGTAAGTTTCGAGAAGGTATTAAAAATTCTTACTGTTTATTAAATTATTTAACTTTCTTTATACTTCTAACGTAAAAAACAGCTGTTTTTCATTTGTTTTTTAAATGAGGTGGGTAGCGAAAAAAGACCGATCTTTACTTACCTTTTTTACATAAAATTCTGTATATGCGAAAGGTTTATAATAAATGGGAGTTTGCTGTTACTTTTTATTGCAATAAATATAAAATTCAAAAAAATATATTTTCATGTGCTTACCCTATAAGTCGGTGCCGTTGACATCTTTTTGAAAGTTTAATATTGTCACTTTTATACCCTGTATTTGGTTAGGCGCGAAGCAACCCAGACAAATTGAGCAAAATCCAATTAGATGGAAATCACATGAGGATAAATTTGGACTATAAAGTGGATATTACAGAATCTCCAAATGCAATGTAGTCTTAAAGCGCATATCATGTAATATACTGTGTGTCTACTTAAGTTGGCAATTTATGGAAAACTATTTTATTATTAATTTAACGAAAAAAAGTCATTCCTTATAAAAGGTTCTGCATGCTCAGATATCCGAAATACAATAATTAAATATTAATTTTTTTTAATCCCATACGAGGTAAGTCAAAAAATATGAATTTTAATCTAGAGTAAAGTACCTTTATATTTAACAATATGGAAAATTGTTATAGTGAAAAGGTGTTCGTTTAAATATGCAGTTGCATTAATTTAGAATATTTTTTTTATTTCGCAAAACATCTCTATTCGAACAACGAAAATTTAACTGTAATTATTGTACATGTAATCTAGGATGCTCTGACAAGAAATGTCAGAAAGTAATATTTGTACATATAATCTAGGATGCTCTGGCAAGAAATATTTGACAGTGACATTCAAAACATCACTTGTATTTAGCATAATTTGGTAAAGAGTATTATAAAATTCAGTAGAAATGCCATCAAAATATTACCTAATAACTAAATCATATTTCATTAACATTAATAACGTTTTTTCAATATATACTAAAAACTGGTCCAAGGGGTTTTCGATCCTGGCGATTAGTTCCTGCATGACCAGATTTCGGAAAACCAAAACAAAAATCAAAACTTTTTGATGAAACACCCTGTATATTTAAAAGTCATACTTGATAACACTTTGGCAAAGAAAATTTTCATTTTAGAATTTGCAAATTTTTTTTTACCCGTTCCCCCTCCAGAGAAAATTTAAGTCTTAAAAGCGAATTCTTCATTGCATTTTTTTTTGTAAATTTGATCCAATTTTATCGTTAACTCCTACTATTACGCAAAAATATCTGCATCTTTCTGAAAAAAAAATTTTTTGCATAATCCAAAATGAAAATTTTCCCAACTCATTTATACACTAAATATCTCTGCCCCTATACATAATACAAAAAAAATTAAAATAAAAAATTTGTATTGGTAACACTTATTTTATTGGTTAATATACAAGGTGTCTTAACAACAGAGTTTTCATTGGTAAGTAAGTTTTTTTAAATGGAGCGCCCTATATATTTTGCCAAATTTTGACTCTACATTCAATACTACATCAAAAATGTCCAATGTACTATACGTCAATTATTGCTGGTTTTAAAATAATTAAATAACTAATAAAGAAACTAAATTGGTCACTTTAACACTAAAGGTGCTCGCCCACTAGCGTGAGGTGGCGCGACGCGACGCGATGCCGCGTGACGCGTGCGACAGGGTTGTCCACCCACTGGGTGACGCGATGCGACACGAAATCTTTCAAATTGTGGCAGTCGGTTGAGAGTTGTCATGGAGAGCTCATTGGACGAAGATATTTTTGTGTTTGGAGTAATTGCTGCTATGGAGAAGGAAGAAAAGAAAAAAAGCGAGTTTGGGTCCACAAAATTAATGGAAAAGGAATGCGTTTGGAAAACTCCATCACTTATTTTCATATTTCAAAAAAAGATGCAAGAAAATTTTTTGCATGTCGGAAGAAAAGTTTTTTGAACTTCTCAGTTTAATACAGACGTCTATAGAACATTTAAAAAAAGTTGCTTTCACAAACCTTGAAATCAAAATCCACTAAACAACTTTTTGATTAAGATTAATTTAAAAAATATAATAATAATAAAATACAAATTAACAAGAAATGAACAAATTTAGAACACGTTGATACCCGAAGGAGGCGGATGAGACTCAAATGCCACGCGACATTGTCGCTTGCTTGCTCTCACGAATTGTCTCAACAAGTCACGTCGCGCTGTCGCATCGCCTAGATAGGCGGGATTAAGTTAGATTACATGTAAAGTATCTCTGATGCATTTAAACGCGTCGCGTCGCGTCACCTCCCGCTAGTGGCCGAGCACCTTTAAAGAATTATTTTAAATTAAGTAGTTCAAATATTTACTTTATGATGTTATGTTAATTGTTTTTATTCTTTAATCGTTTTTAATTATTACATGAGTAAATCAGAAAATACTACAATTATAGGTCGTTATTTCTAGTCAATATTTGGCAAAATATACAGGGGTTTTATTTAAAAAAAACGTACTTAATAATGAAAACTCTGTTTTCGGGACATCTTGTATATTTACCAATATTTAAAAAAAAAATAGAGTTACCAAATACACATTTTTTATTTTAAGTTTTTTTTTGTATCATGTACATGGGCAGATATATTTAGTGTATAACAAGATTTGGGACACCCTGTATTTGGTCTGTCACTTTTTAGATTTAAAAAAAATTAAAATTCTAGCTACTCCCTTGAATTATTTACTTCATTTGGTTAAAAGAAATTTAAAAACGTTTAATGTAAATATTTTAAAGCGTTTTTAAAATAAAAGATATTTTTTCATATACATGAGTGTTTGTATTTTCTAATTAGACCAGACACTTTTTCTCGAAAACACCTTTAATTTTTTAACAGGTCAATCGACTAGGCAAAAAATACCTGGGTTCTTGTTAAAATTCCTTAAAATTAGTTGGTTATGCACGGTTTACCACACACCGCCTGAAACAATTTGGTTCTCGGAAGGAATTTTTGTCAGAATTAAAATTTGAAGACTATCGATTAATCAGGAAAAGAAGTTACCTTTATGCTACCTATTTTATAGGTTAGGGAATTTAAGATATTTTTTGCTTGGCGTCTTTTCGTTAGGATAATTATTTATCTTAGTATAGGTTTAACACAAAATATTGGATGTGTGTGCTTTAGCTGTGCAACAAATGTAATTTTTGTTATTTGTTTCACAAGGTAAATTATGGATCTGTTTTCTTATCTATATCTTTTAATTTCTTGAAGGTAATTAAATCTCTAAGGGCGTAATCTGTGCGATTCCATTACTACTTGTCTTTTGTCTAATTTGCGGTATTTAAATCCCATTTTACAAACAACTCCATGGAGGGTTGCACGGCTAATATTTATATTGGTTTCGTCTTCGTCTAGCTTTTTTTCAGTTTATCCAAGGGAGGAACAACTCCGCTTTCATGAAGACAATATATTTTCCTTCTTATTAGGTCCTGATTACTATTGTCTATACGGTGAGACTGAAAATCACTACGTTTTTTTTTTCGCTTTTGTTCAATTTTTTACTAATAATAATATCCCTTATCGATGATATTGGACTTGTTGTAAGTAGACAGGTTTCTTTTAAAGCTTCTTGTTTAATTAGTCATCTACTGATTAAAGTTTCATACACAACCTGTTTTGTATCTAATGACAAATGATTTCGACGCGACATAGTTATATTCTCGTAAAACAACTTTTTCAAAACGCACAGTAAAAACGGTTATTCAACACTGCCACTAAAATATTAGCCGAAATATTTATATACCTTATGGTCAATACTCAAGAAATACCTGGCCCACCCCTGTCATAAATAAAGGGTATATTGGGGTATTGTCCGTCAAAAGCCATAGGGATATACTTTGAGACAGACTATAACATATCAGGAAATTTAAGGTAAGTTTTTACTTATCGGGCCCATAGCCAATTTTATTGAAATTTAGTAAACAGGGGTTTTTTGGGGTGCTGATCATAGTTAAATTTTGTCGAAACTTTAGGTTTTAAGTTATAACACCCTACTTGGACCTAACCTTAAAAACGCACAAACTTTCCTAAAATTCCTCCTTCTTGAACCTGGTCACAGCCAAACTGAATGAGTTTATGGTAAAACACCTTTTATTTTACAGAACAAAAACATTACTAAAAATAAATATACAATGGAAAAAATGTAAAGTGTGAAAAAAATGTAAATATTAAATTCGTAATTGCAAATATGTTGATTTTTTTAATTTTCGTAAATTGAAATAATCTTTGGTAAGTTTGGAATTAGGATTAAAAATAAATTTGAAGCAAGTTTTTTATTTATCATTTTACGTTAAAAGGCCAAAAAACGACTGTTTGCTTTTGTTTGATTTTATGTTTTTGCATTTTTAAGACGCCCTGTATAATAACAATTTATTTTCTTATTGTAGTTCATATTTTTTATTTAACCCCAACTTAAGGTTTGTTTCAACGATATTTAATAAAACTTTAAGATTTTACAAATAATCGTTTTTAGAGGAAAAATTATTTTATTAATAGTAATGTGCATATAAGAAAGTCTCATTAAACGTTATTTTATTCCTATAAAAATGTAGAACAGTATAATAGTTCTACTCTTTAATAACAATTTAAACAAAAATATATTATACGTTCAAAATAATTTTATATGCACATTATTAATATTAAAATATTTGCCTTGTTAAATTAATTATTTGTAAAATTTTATAGACATCGTTGACAAACCTGAAGTTTTGATTTTAAATCAATTTTCTATTTACCATTTTAATATGTATATTTTTAAAATAAGGGTACCTTACTCTTAAGCAGTTTTTTATTTTTTAACTTACCCTGTATATCATTTGACTTTTAATAAAATAAAATTTACTGACAAATTGTCTAAATTTCTACCATTTAAAATTTACGAGATCCATTTAAAACTTTAAACAATATACAGAGTCTTCCAACGAGGACCAGGGCCATATTTGTGGCTTACCATGTATTAAAAAAAATGTAAAATTGACAAATGTTAATTTTATTTTATATCTCGTTTGTTTTCATTCTAGTCACTTTCTTTAGCAAATTTCAAAATTCTACGAAAAAAATGCACAAAATGGTTATTTCACATTTTTTCTTAAATATAAGGAAAACCACAAATTTAATTGTTGAATTCTCGTTAAAAAACTCGTACATTTCGAGCATATGCACCACAAAAATAAAGTTTGGTATTATTTACACTTATTACATAATTATTATAACTGTTCTGTCTGTGACTGTACGCGAAATAAGGATACCTTCCTCGAGGGCGCCCAAAGTACTCGACTGTACCAATAATAAGCGGTTCCAAACAGCGTTTTTCTCACCTTCTAAACTAACCTATAATTACTCATCTCCTCTGTAAATACAGTAATTTTTGAATCGATACAAGGTGGTCCAACGACTTACTTTCGTATATTTATAAAATTTTAATTTCACTCTTTGCCAGTATTTTTTCTTTTATCTATTAAAAAATTCTGTTTTTTTAGGTCTTTAAAAGTGTATGCTAAGGCTTCGTTTTACAGACGGGAACCTTTCTGTGGCACAAATACACACAAAAAAAACTATTTTATATTTAAAACTAAAACCACTCTTGATGAAAACATTTTGAAACACATGTAACTATGTTTGAGCCTACATTAACCATTTTAAAACAAGAAGTTCGAAACAAGTTTTTTTTAATAAATCAAGGTAGAAGAAAGAAAAATTTTTTATATTTGTATTACTTTTAAACTCATATTATTTCAATTACTTCTGCAGTTGTCCCAAATATATGTTGGGTGCTTTAACACAAACATTGGTAATTTTTTAATCGATACCGTTTAACTTTTACCGTAACAGTTATTGACTTTACTCAATTGTGAAAAAGATTCACCCAATTGTAATATTTTTTACCCAAGGCCACCAAATTATCGACTTAATATTAGCTCTACTTGGATCTACATCAGTAATTGTTGAAAGTGCAGGAAAGACCACACGGTGGCGCTCGCTTCGACCAATAGCAACGCGGATTCAGTCATGAGGTCAGGAGATCACAAACCACGACTCCATTTTTCCTTTTTTTAAGCCGGTGCCGATATTTTGCTGTAATTGATTTTAAAATGGAAATCGACAACTTGCTTACAGAATGGGATATGAGTGAATTAATTACGATATTTAAAGCTAAGTACCTAATATACGTAGGCTGCTCCATAAGTCTTACAATATGAGAAACATAGCAAGTTTGAACTTGTTTGAATGGTCGCATTATTAAGTATATAGACAAACAAGTTCTAAAAATATACTCAGGTTTTTCCTGTGATCAGTCTGTTTGTTACATGATTAGCGGAAAGTTGTAAAAATGGCTTGTCTTAGTCACCGTGATTACAGAGTGATATTCTTTTATTCTTTTCAAATGTGGGTTATCTTACCAGGAGTGCATGACGAAATATCTGAAACTTTCGGCGATAAGTGTCCTTCTGCCTCTACCATATTCCGTTGGTATAAAGAATTTCAACGTGGAATCTTCAATTTAGATGATGATGAAAGATCGGGCTGCCCAGTAATGAGGAGGTCTCAAGAAAACATTGCCGCAGTTAGAAATATAATTATAGCTAACCGTCGAATTACTTATAGACAATTGAAGAGATTCTAAATATTGGTGCATTTACCTTAAATTCAATTTTGAATGAAGATTTAAAAGTTATGTTCTTTATGGATCCCTGATTTTCTTGATAAAAGCCAGCGAGCAGCGCGTGTCAATTGGTGTGAAAAAATGTTGAATAAATATAACCTGACCATTCAAAGGATGTTGATTCAATCGTCAATATCAAAATGGATAGTCTATTATGAGGAATCCTATATAATGTGAGATTGAGGTTGAAAAGGTTTTCAAATATACAATATAAAAAGTACCTTACAAGATACGTCACCAGCCAGCTTCATGTTGGAGAGCAGGAGGTATGAAAAAATTGTAAAAAAAACTGATGTCTATAAAGAAAAATGAAATGTTTTTTAAAATATAAAAATAAAACTTGTTAAAGAACCTACTAAACCTTAAACCTCAGACATATGCTCAATCATTTATAAAATATCTGATTTTATGTTTAGAATCTTACAGTGACCACCTTGTATAATGCCCACAAAACAAATTTAACGTACCCCCAAACAAAATTATAGGTTATGCCCATCGAAAAAGAGTTATGAGTTTGTTTTAGGACGGACTCAGTTTTTAATGTGACAATTGATTCGGGGACTCTGCCTGAGGCGCACCTTGTTAACATTCTTGCATGAGAAAGACGCCACACAAGTTTTTGGTTACTGTTAGTTATGATGGATACAGATTTTTTAAAAATATTTAAATGTTCAAGTTATTAATTATACAGGGTGTACGAAATACAAGATATCCTGTAGCGTTCCCGCAAGGTCTGTCATTATTTTTTAAAAGTTTGGTGGGTTTTTCGAACGGAATGCCACTGGCTTGAATACTACGCAGCAAGGTGGGCGCGACACACTATAATTTGGGGCTCAAATCAAGACATCGAGAAGGAAATTTGTTGAAATAAGCTGGGTTAATAAGGTGCTCATTTTAATCAATGACATCGAGAAGGTTATTTGTAATTATGTTGGGTAAAAGCATTTTTTCTTTATGATTAATAAGGTGTTTTAAGCAAATTGTTATAAAAGTATAATCGGTTGCATGTTGTGGTTTTCTGTATTATGATTAATAGGGAGTTTTAAGAAATTGTTACTATTGTAAAATTATTTGACCTCTATAATTTGGTGGTTTGAAGGGCTATAATTTTCTATAAAACGTGGTCTAAAGAACCTAATCTATATTAAGCAATTTATAAAAATTATTTTTGGGATGCCAAATTTGCGTAGCGATTTTGAAAAGGGACAATTTGTATTTTAAAATTTTCCTAAAAACCTATACGCCATTTTTTTTAAATGTATATTTAGTATAAATTTATTTCGAACCACGCCGATTTTAAAAATGCATACGGGTTTAATTGGGGCGCTGATCATGAATCTAAAATTAGTTTTTTCCGGCAACCTCTGGTTTTTGAGTTTTAAGGCGTCCAAGTGAACTAACCTTAAAATTCTCCCTTCTTGGAACTGATTACCAACAAATGGAAACATACACTGATTGGGCACTTATATGTTAAACAAATAAACTAAAATTAACAATAATGTATTGTCTATTTTAATGAATCCACTTTTCTGTTCGTTGTAAGAAAATATATGATTTATAACTGGTTGCCTGATTCATTATAAAGTTGTAAAAATATAAAAAAGTGGATTTATTTGATGCGTTTTTACTAAAATTAGCAATAAACTTTTGTAAATTTTGGTGTATTTGTTTAATATATAAGTGCCCAATCAGTGTATGTTCCATTTTGATGGTAATCAGTTTCAAAGGAGGAATTTTGGAAAAATGCCCATTTTGAGGTTAGTTCACTTGGGGGCCTAATAACTCCAAAACCACAGGTTCCGGAAAAAAAAACTGATTTTATATTCGTGATCAGCGCCCCAAAAAAACCCCGTATGCAAAAATTCATGAAAATCGGCGTGGTGTCCGTAAAGTAAAATTTTACCAAATGCCTGACATGTGCTAAAATTTGAGGTTAAAGGTTGGCAATAGCACACCATTAAAAGTCCAAATTAATGATTTTTTTATTGTCCACATTATTATTCTTTTTAAAATCCTATTTCATCTAATTTATTTATGAAATAAGTTGCTAAGGTAAAAAAAATCGAATTTGTAATTTTTTCTTTGTTGACAAGTAACGTCAAATAATCGCGAATTTTTGTTCGATGAGAAGTGATCAAAAAAATGAATTTCTTTCAGTGAAAATCAAAGAAGCTGCCAATAAAGCTACTTTTGAATTATTGCCCTGTAAGTCCAAAACTTTAGTGAATGACACTGCTTCCTACCCGCGTACATCTCTTACCAAAGTAAATTGTGTAACAACCACCAGTGAGATTGGCCATGGAGTTTCTTATTCTAATTAAATTTTTAGTAATTGTAGTTTTAATTTAATAAATAATTTATTTTGATATAAGATCTTTTACATTTCTGTAATGCCTTAGCTTAGGAAAAAGTAAATCACTTTTAGTACAAGTGCTAAAAGTAATTACTTTTAACACCAGTGTCATAAAATGACATTAAAAACAGTGACAGTGTGCATTAAAAATCAAACTTTTACTGACGTTTGTAGAAAAAAGTCTTTTTAAAACGAATCCCTTGATTATTTATTTCTTTTCACGAAATTTAACTTCATATTGCTTTAATACGCTAAAAGCAATTCATTCTCTGACGAAACATAACTGTATCAAGACACACACCATAAAAACATATATTATAAAGCACAAAATCGCGTGTACCTAAACAAATATACGCACAACATAATAATGGCGATCTCACCCCCTAAAATTTTTAGGCAGCTGTCTATATAGCCATCTATCATAGAGAAAACAGCCCTCCATAACATGCTTTTTATAGGGTGAAAGATTATATTTTTAAGGGTAGTTCCGAGGGGCATGTTTTGTGTTGTTATTTGCGTCCGGAAGTGGTTTTTCTAGTTTTCGAAATAAGATATCATGTTTATCAGTTGGATATTGATTAAACTGAATTGATTTATATATTTATTCATTTATTTTTTTAATTAAACTTAAACTTCACCCGAAAAAAAAAAGTTTTTTAGGGGGTAAACAGTTTTTGCTGAACCTTTTGACAGATTATATAAAAAATAATATTTTTTAAAAAAATTTTAAAAATTTAAAAAAAAAAATAAAGGGTTTAAAATTTAAAATTTCCGGCAAAAAAGGAAAATTTGGCCAAAGGTTTTTTTTTGTTGGCCACTGCTAGCAACATCTGGTAAAAATTTACGTCTCAACATCATTAGTATTTAGTTTCCCGCTTGTTTATGAATAAAAGAAAGAAGTTTTCAATTTGGGGAGGTGTTAAATTTGCCAATTTTTGTCAAAAAAAAAGGTGTTTTTAAGAAAATTGGTATAAGGGAAAACTTTAAAGGGGCCGAGAACATGTTGTTGATTTGGAACGCTCTGGACCATCAAACCAATTGACGAGCAACAATCAAAAAAGTAAAGGTTTTTTAGTGCTTAAAAAATCATAATTATCTATAAAGGGGATATGGTAAATTATCATATGGACCGTTCAAGGATTTTAAAGGGTCTTTTAAGGTTTTAAAAGTAAAATAAAGGGTTTGGGGGGTCTGTACAGAGATGCTTGCCAACTATAAGGAAAGTTATAAAACGCATTATTACTGGGAAGGATCTAAACATACGACCGGAAAAACGACCAATCGAAATACCGTGCAAAAGGTAAACGAAAAAACCCAATGCAAAGTCGTTCAAAAACCCAAGCTCTGTTGACTGTTTTTGATTATCGTGGTGTAGTGCACTATGAATTCCCTTTCCACCCGGCCAAACGTAATACGGAGTATTATTTAAATTTATGCTCGTTTGCGTGAGGTTATTCCAAGAAACGGCCAAAATTGTGGCGAGCAATCCTTGGTTTTTGCATCACGATAATTACCATCTTCACTGAATTGGTTATTCGGGGTTTTTGCCAAAAATTTTACTCATTCGTTGCTCAACCGCGTATTCCCCTGATTTAGCTCCGTGTGACTTCTGGCTGTTCCCAAAAATTCAAAAGCCCACTTAAGGACACCGTTTTGAGTCGATTAAAAAAGATTCAACATAATCCTACGGCATTGAAGGCATAACTGAAGACGAATTTGGCATGCATGGAGGATTAAAAAAACGTTGGCCAAAGTATTTTATCGAAGGGGATTATTTTAAAGGGCCAAAATAATTTAGAAGAATAAATAAAGATTTTTTATTTTATAACAAAAAAACCTTAGTTTTTGATCAAGTAAATGCTAAAAACCTTTTTAAAGGATTTTTAAAAAAACAAATTTTTTAAGTTCTTTTTTTTGGGTTAAAACTTTAAAAAATTTTTAATTTTTTTTTATAAACCCCTTAAAGGGAAAATTTTTTAAAAATTTAAAAATTTTATAATTTAAAATGGTGAAAAAATTTTAAAAAAAAGGAAAAATGTTAAAAAACCTTTTTAAAAATTTTTGGGAAATGAAAAAAAAATTTTTTTTAATTTGGGGGGGGAAAAAAAAAATTTTTTTCAATTTCCTTTTTTAAAATTTTTTTTTTGTTTTAAAAATTTGTAATTTTGTATATATTTGTATTCTTTTTTTGCTCATTTTTCATGTTTGGGTTTTTTCCCCATTTTCCCGGGGAACCCCCTATAATAAACGTATTTATCCAGGACTATATTTTTTAAAGAACCGCCTTTGCAAATAAATACCAAAAATTAATTTACCGCGTTCGAACCCCTCTTAATCCCAAAATATTCCCGAAACACAGGCGCTAAGGTAAGCGACTGGTGTCTCGGACTTTTAACCCCCAAAAAAAAAAAACGGATAATGATATGTTTTAAAAGGCCCCCCAAAACAAAAAATCGACCATCATACTTCTTTTTTGGAATGACCACGGAAAAAAAAAGGGGGTGCCAAGTGTTCCTGAAGAAATTGGTTTTTTTTTTCCCCCCCTTCTTTTTTTTACCAAAAAATTTTTTAATTTTCCTTTCCAAATGGCCCGTGGGGTTTTTTCTGGTACGTAAAAAAAGCCATTTTTTTTGGGGGAAAAAAAACCTTTTACCCTTTTTTAAAATTCCAAAAAGGGGTTTTTATGACCTTAGGGGAACACAGGGTTTCAATCAAATTTTAAACTTTTAAAATACTACCCCAAAAATAAACATTACCGCCCTTGTTTCTTTTTTTGTTGTTAATAGCATAAATTGTATCAAGTACAAAAAGTAAAAATTTTTTTTGACAAGTATGTTTTGTTTGAATCCCCGGGAAAGCGAGAATTTAAATACCAAAAAATCAAATAAAATACTTTTTTTACGAGATGCGAAAAATATTTTTTTATTTTGTAGATAATTGCCTATTTTTCTTTTTTTATTAAAATCAGTTTATAAAAAAAGTTACTGAAGAATTAAAAAAAAACGTAGTAGTCTGACGTCTCAATAACTTGGCAATCTAAACCTAAACAGGATGTTGTTTTTTGTAATTAACAACGGTTGACAGTATCCAAATAAACTCCACCCTTTAAGAGCGATAAAATTTTTGGCTGATGAAAACGACTCGGAAGATATCTTAAATGCACCCTCAGAAAGCTTTTCCAGTTTATTTTCAGGGGAAATTTCTAAGAAAGGTAGAAGAAAGTGTATAATATGTTTTGCCAGTGAAGAAACTCCAAGAGATTTAAAGGAATTGGTGGAAACTTAATGCCGGCCTATTTTTACAAAAAAAAGGCTTTTTTATATGGTTAAAGTATTGTACATCGGTAATAATTTTGTTATTTGTTTTAGACAAAAGTTTTTAAAATGCTTCCAGTTTATGGGCTACATACTCTATGCTCAAAACCACGATACAAATCAATAAACAATACGGATATTTCACAATATAAAAGGTAATAGCTACCTGAAACGCCAAAATGACAAATATGAACTAAAAATCAAAAGATTTGACAATGGAAGACATCACAACGATTCTGAATGAAGCTTCAGACGTCACGTTTCTGTTAATGAAAGTAGTATTAATTTTTGGGCCGAATGGTGCATATCGACGTGCAGAATTATACAGTTTAACAACTAAAGATATAGAAGCTATCCGAACAATGTTAGTTTTAACATTACGCGATTCCAAAACTAAAAAAAAAGTGTAATTACCGTGGGCTCGGGTGCAATGGGTATGAAATCTACCACAAGAACCTATTATTAAGACTCAAAACAATAAGCCATAATTGATTTTTCCTGTTTTATCGTTATGGAAAATGTACAGTACAGCCAGTTGGCATTCATACTTTTGCAAAAATTCCACAAAAAAATGCGGAATATTTAAAACTTCCTGATGCTTCAAGTTACACCGGTCATTGTTTGAGAAGAACATTTTCAGCTTTTCTTGAGGACAGTGGCGCTGATATTCAGGTTCTCAAACGGCATGGGGGATGGGGATCCACAATCGTAGCTGAAGATACGTGAAGAAAGCATTGGTAATAAACTAAAAAATTCCAAAGGATATTTAACAATATCCAACTGGAACTAACCCAAGAAGTTCCTGTAGGAATTGTGGCAAATGAAAAAAATATTCAGCAACAATTGGTTGATACAGCGGGTCAAAAGTTATAATCTCTTTTTACTTGCACAATTGTTCTTTTAATATTTATAAACACACTGTTTAAAATAAACGTTTTTCTTTCTTGTTAAATTGTGTTTTTATTAAGTAATGGTTGCTGCCGTGCAACTAGATTGTATACTATCAAAATAATTTATAGTTACTACCTCAAAAATCACTAAAATATCCACTAAAAGAAATCTATAGACAAACCATTTTTATTTTATTTATAAAAATAATTGCAGTTATTTAAAAAAATAAGGTAAATTGCAGCCAGAAAAATTTCAAGCAGGAAATCTTTTAAACCGTATAAAAATAAACTTGACATCTGAAGATGGTTCACTAAAATCTGTCCTGCAAGATAAAGTTTGTTTATTTGGCAACATTGCTTTGTTCTGCCTTATGGACTTAAAACATATCGCTATAAGGTATAATTTAGTCTTTATCACGTTTTCGGTGAGGTAGGTACAGTCGACCAGTGGTACTCTGGTACTGATCAAGGTACCGGTTTATAAAATTTATTAGATGACATTTCAATACTTGCTTGCAATATTAAAAAATAATAATATGACGTACTAATTTTAAAAATCTAATTGCTTTTTGCGGTTATTAAGTATCATAATGTCGAACATTCAGGTTCTTAGAGAAGGAAACTACGGTTTCCTTGCCTTTTTTTGTTTATTGCAATTTTGCAACAAGCCTAATGCATTTTGCAATTTTTAAGAAATTCTATCCTCTAGAAAATTTAATATAAAAACTTTTTTACTACAGTTTTTTTACGACCAATATATTGTATATATTTAAGCACTATTCCTTTATCTTGTCACAATATTAGAGTTCTTTATACTCGTAATTACCTAATGGAGATATATGTGCACTTGTCTTCTCTCCCTTTTAGATTCTTCCTCCTTATTACCCATACTTGGTCACTATTGACTTGGGCGACTGTAATGGTTTTTATGATGATATACTCGTTGGTTAACAACGTTGTTTTCGGTTAAAGACAGGTGAATTCATTGAGAAATTATACCAAAACAAGACCGTTTAAACAAAGGATACATTTGGAAATGTTCTGATAAAGTAAATTGTATATTTGATCTTAAAGTTATAATGAGAAAATTAAAATTAATGCCTGATAAATATAAACACTATTGATATATACAGGATGTTGGGAAAATACGTCTACAGGTTCATTCAATGAGGACTGAACACCACCATATTTGGGGCTTTTCTTTTTTATATATATATATATATATATATATATATATATATATATATATATATATATATATATATATATATATATATATATATATATATATATATATATATATATATATATATATATATATTATATTTTTTTAATACAAGGATTTCGTGTATACATATTTAATAGAATTAATTTAATTTATATAAAGAATAAGCTTTAATGAAAGATTTGAAAATTATGAAATAAATATTTTTTTTAAGCAAAAAATAACAGTTTTATGAAATAAAAATCAATTTCTTTTGAAAAAGAACATTTTATGAAATATCAAATTTTAACCATTAACGAAGCTAGACTTTGACAGAATATTACCTTTTTGTAGTTTTAAGCATTTTTCAATCAGATATTTAGTATACCTTTTTTTACCCTATATTTCGTTTAATTCAAAATTTTCTTATATGAATTAAATAAATTCTGTTGTTACTTACAAATCCATTTTATTGAAAAGTATCAAAAAAGGGGCCTTTTTGAAAATGAACCAATAAATAAGGTGTCAAATTAGAAAAAAGGTAATTGTTTGTCTTCTCTCTTGTTTCAATTCATGTAATGAAGTAGGAAAGCGAGAAAAATGAACTAAAGGTTGACAATTTGAAAGTTTAAAAACGTGCAGGTACTGAATGTGCACTTTCGTAGAAATTGGCAATCCGCCCTATAGTCCAGATTTAACCCCCTTTTTTTATCTTTATGACAGCTCACGAAGGGTTATTATATATGTATATTATATCCTACGGATTATATATACATATATAAACCTAAATACCAAAGTACCGTGAGTGCCGGGTTTTCCGGTGTTTAACCCATTTCTTCCCAGTTGTTCCGTCAACGTTGTCCAAGCACTGAAACATGCAAATGTTGCATTTCACAGCACCTTTTAGACAACCCTGGCGACTAATTTTTGTTCCAATCCAGAAAAAAATCCACAGGGAGACAAAATTTAGGAATTATAAAGAACCTATAGTTGTTTAATTCCATTTTACGGTAAAGATAAAAACATTTTTATAATTGATTAGGTCAGTAACTGAGAAGAACGCAACAGAGTTACTCTTCTGTGGGCACCGGGCCATTCGGGAATAGAAGTCAATGAAGCAGCAGATGAGCTAGCAGGACAGGGATCATCCACACCATACTTTGAACCAAAACCATAGTACGGGGGCAAACTAGGGAATTAACTCAGTAACTGAAGACCTGAAAGTAGCCAAAGCTCTAATTGTAAATAAATCTGTACAGTTTTCATTTGTGGCGCAATTCTTAGGTCTTCGCGAATGCTTTTGAGCGAGAAAAAGTTTATCACGATTTCGACGTGGGAACCCGCTGAAAAGTCCCAAAACTGAGTTTTTCGCAAATATCTGCCAAAATATGCAAATTAGAGAATTTTTGTTAAGACAAAAAATGAAGGTCACCTTGAAATCTACAAAAATGGTCCTTACCATTTTTTTAACACCAATATTTTTCGCAAAAACGGCCGTCGAAAAATCCATAACTTTTCACATAGATATGGCTAAACAGCTAAAAATGCAGATGGGCAAAACAATTTTTTATCAAAACGCAAAAAATAGTGAAGGAAATTTTCTGGGATCATTAAACACTTGCTAAGGTCTTATTATAAAAAAGAAATGTTAATAACAAACCATTTTTTCAAAAAATATTAATAAATTAACGGCATCTCTCAAAATATTGTAAGCTTTGACGCTTTTTTTACTATTCTCAATCAGAATGGACCCAAACTCATATGCAATGAGAGGTACGGGTTTTCCCATTCCGAGGAACTTTGAATGATTAGAAAATGTACATTATTGCCCGAGTAATGGAACAATTCGTCCGCCTGCATATAAGTAAATCCATGAGGATAGCGGCATTCTAACGGTAGAGCGGCAGCTGAAGTGAGGGAACTTTTGGGTCCCGTTATCTCGAAAACTATCGATTTTTTGAAAAAAATTATAAGAACCATTTTTGTAAATTACAAGACAATCTTAATTTTTTGTTTAAATAAAAATTTTTCAAAATCCATTTTTTTGCCTTGAGGGGCCATTTTCAGCGATTTCCCACCTGTTAATGTTGATAAACTTTTGGTATGAAAGAAAATGAAAGATTAGGCACAGGAGGCTGCTTCCAGAAAAGAAGCAGAAGAACTGAATGGGTGATCGCCAGTGAACACCGTGTGTCGTTGGGTGTAGTTCGGAATCCACGTGAAACTGTAGGTCTCGTCTGGATGACATTACCTAGGTGTTAATAGGGTGGGTTTGTAGTAATTGAGAGGTAGTAGGCTCATACAAGCTTTCATGGGCTGTCATAAAAATAAAAAATGACGTTATTATAACGGTGTAGTAGGTTTTTGTTTTCATGCTTAGCTTTGAAAAATAAAAACGGCTTCTCGTAAGCAAGTAACTGAATACAGGTAACAATCTCATGGTTAACGGGCATAACTAAAAGAATTTTTTAACATTAGAACGTGATCTTGCGTGTACCAACATTTTTATCTTTTTTCGTACCATTCCAATCCGTAATGTCTGCCATTGAAAGCAAATACCGTACAATTATCTATGTATAATTTTTAATAAACGTTCGCATTAATAATTTATAAATTTCATAAATTAAACATGTCCATATAATGAATTCGCACCGTGATTTAATGTATATGTGTTAATTGGTATATTAAATCATTAGTTTAATAACGCCGGTCGTGACAGCTTGTCGGGTTAAGTTAGAAAAAGATTTTGTTGTTTATTAAAAAAAATGGGCTCCTTTTAATAGCTACTTAACCCACATGGGTATTAATAAGTGCGATTAATGATCGAGGCTATTAAACGCGCGAACCCAACAAGCGGGTTTAGGGTTGAGATCAGTAATCGCCAATTGAAGCCCGTGTTAGTTATAGTCTGTCTTAAAGTATATCGCTATGGCTTTTGACGGACAATACCCCAATAAACCTTTAACGATTTTATTACCTATTGTTATTGGGTAAACCCATTATTTCATAATGGCAGGGGTGAGCCAGGTATTTCTTGAGTATTGGCCATTAGGTTTATAAATATTTCGGCTAATATTTTAGTGGCAGTGTTGAATAACCATTTTTACTGTGCGTTTCGAAAAAGTTTTTTACGAGAATATAACTATGTCGCGTCGAAATCATTTGTCATAAGATGCAAAACAGGTTGTCAAAAATGTGTATGAAACTTTAATCAGTAGAGCATTCATTAAACAAGAAGCTTTAAAAAAAACATGTACAATATCATCGATAAGGGATATTATTATTAGTGAAGAATTGAACAAAAGAAAATAACATAGTGATTTTCAATCTCACCGTATAGACAATAGTGATCGGGACCTAATAAGAAGAAATAATGTTTTATAAAAGGAGTTGTTCCTACTGATAAACTGAAAAAAAGTTGACAAAGACGTAACTAATATAAATATTAGCGTCCCCTTCATAGAGTTGTTTTTAAAATGGCATTTAAATCAAAGATTACGACTTGGAGATTTAATTAAAAAAATAAGGTTAGAAACAGATCCATAATTTACCTTGATGAAACATGGTTCGATACAACGACACAGTATCCAAAGATGGTTGATTCCAGTCAAAACTGTCAACGAAAACACCTTCAAATAAAGGAAAACGCATTATATATAACGTTGGTTCAGAAGACGGATTTGTCCCATACTGCTGCTGTGTTTGCAAAGAATATTAAGATTTTAGCCTGGATTATCATGAGGATACAAGTGCAGAACTTTGAAAACTGGTTTTAAAATTATTTTTAAAAATATTCAAACAACAGTGTTATTGTCATATAACGCAAGCTACCACAGCCATCTTACAAAGCAAGTTCATCAAGTTCAAAACTGAAATTTAGGATATTTGTTAGAAATATATATTTAATTTTGAATAATTTAATATAACAATGCCATTACATCTTATAATTTATCACATACGTCAGCTTAATGTATAACAAATTGAAATGATAAAAATTGTAAAGTCAAGTCAGTCATATCCGTTCACTTTATTAAATAACCATAAGTTTGAAGACAAAGTAAATAAAAATAAAGTTCAATCCTCGTTGGATAACTATAAAACTATGTTCAATAATCAATACTTTAAAAAACTTACAAAAATTAAATTATCTAAGCACATTTTTTTTACTCTATGAAATTTAATTTTAATTTATACTGTGTATACAAGTTTTTATACAAAACACTTCATGCAAACGCTTCCAACGTGCAACCTTCAGGACAAAATCCTATCTGAGAGGTATCAAATGGGAGCATCCGAGGCATCACACTGAATTTAATCCTCTTAGAATCGACGGGTTATAAAGGACGTCTTAATTCATCTGGTAAAATCCTTTTTGAAACGAAAATTTTGGTTGAAATCACTTTGAATAGGACGCGACATAATGTGTATGTAAAATGGATAGGCAGATGTGACGGAAATTTATGTGGAAATAAGGTTTTTATTTAAAAACCTATATGAAATAAACTTTTTTGTAAAAAAAATTTGGGGTAAATTCCTAAAATAAAGAAAAGATATATATATATATATATATATATATATATATATATATATATATATATATATAATATATATATATATATATATATATATATATATATATTATATTTTTTAAATTATATATATAATAAAAATTTATAAAAAATTTTATAAAAACATAAAAACATTTTTTAAAAATTCTATAAAATTTATAAAACCGTCATAAAAGTACCCTTATTGTTAAGAAAATCCATTTCAGAATATGGCAATTTAACTAGTTTCTGAGGTAACTGGAGCTTGTAAATGATCAAGAAAATTATTTATTTGTTGTGTTGCCAGACACAAAAACTAAAAAAGCAATAAGTTTTACTATTCTTAAAGAAGGATTTTCTGTAAACCCTGTTAATTGTGTAAAAAATCCATTTCTTTGCGACCAAAAAAAAAACAGCCATTCAGACGCTTCCATATTTAGTACAAATCGTTGGGACATTGTTTTCCGTAATTTGACATACATTTTTCTAAGTTTGCGTCGTGACATAGGAGACAATGCCATACAAGGCCGGGCCTATTTTTTCAGTAAAGGCCATTCTTTAATATTATAATGTGGTTTCTAACCCTGCTATCACTTTATTGGATTACCCTCTGTTGTCCTGTATATGCACATATTGATTGGCACAAATATGCTCGTTTATTTTTTAGATTTTATGCTTTTAGTAATATACAAAAGTAATACACAAAAATTCTAGTAAGATTTATTCATACTTACAGCATGATCGAGAGAAAAGGAGGATTGTTCGTTACCATTAAATAATAAAACTGTCTTTAGACTTGTCTTCTAAGAGTTTATAAACAGTAGCTAGTCGGTAGGTTTATAGAATGTCAGAAGTACGTCGTCTAAATTTTGTACATTTGACAATTAAGAGGTCAGTGTAAGGGTTGTATACGTAGAAATTCACGGAATAAAACATTAGTTTGGCGGGCTTTTCATTCAGAACAGTGTTATTAGTTAATTAATACTAAATACCCTATATAGGCTCAGTAGAATTCTAAATTATGCAAATTTAAAAGAATTAAAGAATGGCTTACGCGATTGGTTGTGTCTGCCACACCGCCCATTATCATTTACTACTATTGTGAATCTAATTACTGGTACATTCATTTCGAGCCCAGAAACAATTATTCAAACTGCGTTCTTAAATGTCTCGATTTACTCTTTTGTATCCTAAGTCGTTTTTACCACGATTTTATTAGCTTCACCTGTATGTATCTAGGTAACCCATCAGGAGATAAATTTTCAAAGACACTTTCACTTTGTTTTTTTCTGGGAATTCAGTAGCTTTTCCTCATTTTAAGCCCACAAGAGATGAAATTCCAAAGATTTTAAAAAAAAGATATAATACAGTTAAAGTCTACTACATACTAATATTTATATTTTAGAGTCCAGAAATGATGAAGTTTCAAACTTTCGCCCCCCATTCAACCATTTTGGGGGAGTTTCCGAAAATATATACTTACTAGGAATTAAAAATACCCCTGCGTAGCCAGACACCAAGTGATTTTTTCTTAATGGTTTTGGCAAACCTGAGAAATCTAGGTTGGCGAAACTGGGCCGCACAAATACACAAAATATGACCCAAAACAGACAAAAACTATTAATTTTGCAAAAATATATACCGACAACAAGATAAAAACACATAATATGGTGATTTACAAAACTAAATCGACTAAATCAACTCAGTAACAGCTGACAAATGCCATAAAGCTTGTAGTGTTGCCAATAAAAGTCCCGGTTGTTTCCAAAAATACCTATGCGACTGGCCACGCATGTGTGCATACAGGCGCTTATAGATGTCAGTAGCGTAGTTCTATTTAGATGCCTGTGCTCTCATCTCGGAGTGAATTTTAGAACGTAGTTTACCTAAACAAAGTGGCATGGTGGCCATAAAATACGTATCTATATCATTATTTAAATTACCTATTACCATATAAATTTGCGTGTGCTGCTCTTGTTAATACGAATTAATTTCGTTGTGGAATTAGGTTTGGTTTAATTTAACCGGGGCGGAATAATAATATTGATATTGGCTTTTGTCAATTACAATGCCTAAGTAAATTTAAATATGTCGGGTGTTCAATAAAATTAATTGTTAAGTATCCTTTGACTTTCACGTAAAAATTTAAAATTTGCCCTAGATTAACACATTAAACAAATTTTGGCGACATACCGCGTTGAAAATTATTAACATACCGGTTTATTTTGGCGAGAAGTGGTAACGTAGGGAAGGTGTTATGACGTCGGTATCTACGTCATTACTTTGTACCAGTATCCACCGCATCGCCACTAGTGAGGAGCGTTAGTAATGATTATGTCAAGTGTCAAATTAAAGGATTCGCGGCTTTTCTATTGTTTTGGTTCTTGTGTTTTTTTTTGCTATGGTTAAACAACTATTCGGATTGTAGATTTTTCAAGTTATTAGGTAATTTCCAAATTGATAAATTAGTGCAATTATATTTACATTATAAAGGAAAATATTTAAATTAGTGACAGATTTATTATTTTGAGAACATGCCATGCTTTATGATAAAAATAAATAGCAAATAGACTTTAAAATGATATTTATTACTAAATTATTTAAAAATACATAAAAAATACCAAATTCTTGGACATACGTATTGTGCTCATTTCGATGGTTTTTGATTTAAAACACAAAAAGTATTGGAAGTAATTTGAAACGCCTTTACTCGCTACTTTACTTTTTTTAGTTCAAAGCTGTAAGGTAATAAAATTAAAATAATTGAAAAATCGTATTTAATTACTTCTCAGTAATTAAATTACTTTAATTTAATTACTTTTTGTAAAATAAAATTGTATTTTGAATATTAATTAATAGGATAACGCAATCGTAATTAGTAATTGATTTTTACAAATTCCATCGATTATAAAGTTTTAAATTACTTAAATATTAATTCAGCTGCCTAATAAATAATTGAATTACTACAAAAATTCAACTACCTTTGTTAATTAAGGTGACCAGATTTTTAGATTGTCAAAGCGGGACAACTCTGAAAGGGGGGGGGGGAGATCAACAAAAATTTTCATACAGAATAAAAATAATATCGTAATATTTTTTTATTTTTAACATAAGTACAATTTATAAATATAAAAAAATGTATAATATTTTATTCTTTGACATATTTTTTATTTGAGTGAATTTGTTTCAGTAGATTGTTGTCATTTTTTAAAATATTGTGAAAATCTTCACAAGAATTTGTCAAATTATATTTGACAAGTAAAATGGCTTTCAAAGTGTCAACACTTAATTTTGATTTTTCTCATGTCCACACTTGATTTACTGTAGAAAAAACGCGTTCAGTTGCAGCGTTAGTTCCAGGTAAAGATAGTGCATATTCCAGAATTTTTAATACATTATTGTATGAAACTTAGTTTGTTATATATCATATATATATATATATATATATATATATATATATATATATATATATATATATATATATATATATATATATATATATATATATATATATATAATATATATATATACTTCAATTTATTTTTAGAGTTTTGGTTTACATTTATTTTGAAATTAAAGGTTACTTTTAATTTTTTTTATTGTTTAATTACAAACTTTTTCATCAGTTTTAACATCATCTAAAATTAATATGGAAATGGTTACTTATAATTTTCCGTTTTTCTTTTGTGTAACATAAAATATTTACAATTTACAATAATAAATTTGTTTTTTGGGTTATTCGTCCATTAATAAAAAAACCAAAACACTTATATAAAATGAATCTCAAATATTTTAAAATTTCGGACATGCACAATTTATTTATTTTACTGAAACGGCATTTGAATTCCTTCCCCCGAGACAAGATAAAAAATCCAAAACATTTTTTTAATTTACAATTAATGTTAAAAACAGTTATATAAAATATAAAGGATAGTATTTGCTGTTTTTATTTAGCTACGAAGATTAAATATGAAAATAGGTTTTTTTAAGAAAAGTTATTATATTATTTGAGTGTTAGGTTTTTAATATCTATTTTATCATTTATAGAGTTAATTAAAAAATGTTTTGGACTCTTATCTTCCATTACCGGAAGGAACTGCTTACTCCGTTTCGTATAAATAAATATTTTTTGTGAATGTCTAAATTTTAAAATATTTTAGATTATTTGTATATAAGTGTTTTGAAGATTTTATGGAAATTTCTGGGCAAAACAAATTTTATTGGAAAATTGTAAAGTCAAATTAATACACAAAAAAACATTAATTTTAAGTAACCACTCCTTTAAAGGATGATTATAAACACTTGAAGGCTTTAAAACGTTTTTTTAATTAAAAATATGAAAAATTAAAAATAACCAATTTCAAATAAATTGAACAAACCCAAGAAAAATTGAAAAAAAATATTTAATGGTTCGAAAGCAAATAATCAATATATATATGTATATATATATATATATATATATATATATATATATATATATATATATATATATATATATATATATATATATATATATAATATATATATATATATATATATATATATATATATATATATATATATATATATATATATATATATATATATATATATATATGGGGTTATCCAAATTAATTCCACCATTGGTAACTTTGTTATTAGTAAAAAATACAAAGTTGTTTAAATTAGCAAACTAGTAGCATTTTTAACCTTAAAAAGGAGAAATAGAAAAAACAATTGACAAACGTATTTTTGAGTTTTTCAGTAAAATAACATTTTTTAAATGGAAACCCTGTATATTATATTTTTTCTGTTAAAATATCAAATTTAAACAAAAAAGTTCATAATGACTTTTCCGCAAAGAGTCAAAAGGGACAAAATAACAATAAATATTTTTAATTATTTGCAGTATTTAAAAATATTGGGACGGCTATGAAAACAACTTGGCCTTCGCGTTTGAAAACTTGGGATGGCGAAATTTCTAAACTGGTTACTGCAACTAGAGGCGCGGAAAAAATGATAAAATCAAATTTCCAACATTGGTGTGTTTGTCAAATTGGTTTAAAAACTTTTTTTGTGTCAATCATTAATTTAAAAAAATGTTCTCTCATGAAGAAAAGTCTGATGTGTTAGAATGTTATTTATTTTGTGCAGAAAATCCTCCTTGAGAGCAAGAAATACTTCAGTGAATTATATCCCCCCTGCATTTAACCTTATGAACGATATTTTCTGAGACTTTATGCAAATTTAGGGGCAACAAAAGGGTTTTGCTAAAACAAGGGAAAAAAATTAATTCAAAAAGGACAAAATTCAGTTGTTGAATATTTCAAGCTTACCCAAATTATTCCCCAGATATTCTCAAGGACTCTAAATTTCAGTTAGGTACTGTTCAAAGGATTTTAAAAGTACAAATTTATTCCGTATAAGTACCAAAGTTTAAACGCTTTTGGCAAGGATCCAAAAGGAGAAGAGCTTGTTTTTGCCATTGGTACCCTTAACTTCTGTCCCAAAATATAAATAACCTCGCTACATTTTATGGACAGATAAATCAAATTTCCAAAATTCTGGAATGTTTAATAAAAAAAACCACCATTATTGGTCAAGAGAAAATTCTTTTAGTACATCCAAAAAGAGGTCCACAAGTCCGTTTGTTTCAACGTTTGGTGGGTATAATTGGTTCAAAAATTTTGGTCCGTTCTTTTTTATGGGGGCACCCCCAACTGGTAAAAGATTTTAAAGACGAGACTTGAAAATTTTTTAGCCCAAAAAGGGTCTTATAAGAAGAAATCTGCATTTTCAGCAACATGGCGCCCCCTTCCCCCCAACTCCAGAGGTCCCCTTTTTATTTTTGGGTTTCTTTTAATGATCGGGGAAAAGGAAAAAAATGGCCCAACCCCGTCCTCCCAGATCCCGGGTCAACCCATTGATTCTTTGGGGTTATTTTTAAAAACCAAAAATTTTTTTTTAAGGGGAAGGTGATAACGTCGACGTTTAAAAAACTGCAGTTGGGGGAAAAAATAAAGGTAGAACCATACTTAAAAAAATTTGAGCAGTTGAAAAAAATGCCCAAAAAATTTTGAAAGAACAAGGGGGTTTTCGAGCATCTTTTTAAAAAAAAAATTTTAATTTTTTTAAAAAAATTAAAGGTTGATGTTTAAAAAAAAAGGGGTTTTCAATACCCCAAATTTAAATTTTCACTTTTGGGGGGCCTAATAAAATTTGTGACCTAGGAGAAAAAACATTAAAAACTTTTTTTTTTTTAAAATTTAAAGTTTTAAATAAAAAAAAAAAATATACAAAAGGGGTTTTAAAATTAAAAAAAAATTTTTTACTGAAAAAAAAAAAAAAACGATTCTCAATTGATTTTTTTTTTTTCATTTTTACCAGCGGGGAAAAAGCTACTAGTTTGCTAATTTAAAAATTTGTATTTTCACTAATAACAAAAAACAATGGTGGGGATAATTTGGGGAACCCCTTTTTTATATATATATATATATATATATATATATATATATATATATATATATATATATATATATATATATATATATATATATATATATATATATATATATATATATATATATATATATATATATATATATATGTATATATATATATGTATATATATATATATATATATATATATATATATATATATATATATATATATATATATATATATATATTATTTTATATATATATATATATATATATATATATATATATATATATATATATATATATATATATATATATATATATATAGGGGGGGTTTTTTTAAAAAACTCCCGGGACGCCGGGACAAGTTTTGAAAATCGGGCCCGCCCGGGGCCAAAAAAAGGGGGCGTCTGGTCACCTTAGCCTAATGCAAAAACCGCAGGCTTTTTTGGCCGCTAGAAAGGGGATTTTGGGAAAAACGGGGGGCCCGTTTTTAATTCGGCGAACCCCCATTTACCCCCCATTTCGTTTTTTTTTATTGATGCTTACCGCCACCGTTTTTATATTTTTTTTTTTGGGGAAAAAAAACCCCTTAATTTTTTGGGGGCGAAAAAAAAATTTTTTTTTTAGAGTCATTTAATGTTGAACTTGCCGAAAAATTTTTAAAAGTGTGGGGAGCGTATGATGCATATTAGTATAAATATTTTATTTGTTTATTTAAAATTTTAAAATATGGGGGAAATTTTTAAATAAAAAAAGCTAAATTATTCAATTACTTTTATTTTTTAATTAAAATTTAAAAATTTTTTTAACAAACATGCGGGAAAATTTGGGGAATCAATTTTCTACTACTTATAAAAGTAATTGGTAATTAATTTTTTTTTAAAATAATTATGGCAGCTTTTCTTAAGTTATCCACTTAAAACCCAAAATGCAGAAATTTGGAGAAAAGTCATTCTTTTTTTGAGATGTTAATTCAGCAATCGGGCTTATCCACGAAAAAAAACCCTATAACACCAGCATTTTTTCGGCGGTGTAAATCCCCAACACGACGAAAAAAAAATTCACATTAAGCCCCAATTTTCTACATATATTTCTATTCCTCCACCGTACCTTTGGGAAATCCTCGGGAAAATCGAAAATGCAGAAACCAAAGTCTTAGCGAAAGGTGAACCCTTTACGGGAAAACCCCTTCCCTTTGGGGAATCGGGCCTTTGCCTGTGCTTTGAGGGTCATCAAAGATGTTTTGGATGGTGTTTCAAGAATAATTTGGTTTTTTTGGTCACCTGAACCCCACCGGCAGTTTCCCGGGGTTTTGGCCAGGGTTTTTATAGGGGGTTTATTGTCAAAACTAAATTATTTTGGGAATTTAATTTAGTTGACCCCAGGCATTTTTACTGTAGGTTTTTATTATTTTTAAATAAAAATTGGGGGTAAAAAAACCAAATGAAAAAATATTTTTTAATTTTTTTGAATCCTTTTAAACCCTTTTCCCCGGGGGCCACAACAAGACTAAACAGGGCCGTATTCGTAGTTATTCTCATTTTTGAAAAAAAAAGAAATAGCCATTTTATGTATATTCATATATTTGACAGAAAATTTAAAATTTTGTTAGGCGGTTGAAAAAATCCCCTTATTTGTCAAAAATCGGAATTTTTTAAGGGGGAAAAATTGTTCAGAATTTTTTTTTAAAGGTTTTGAAAAATTTTAGCCTTTTGGGGAAAAAAAACCAAAAAGGGGGGCTTTTTTTTTAATAAAAAAATTTTCGTTTGAAAAAAATTTTTTGTTCAAATTTAAACAGGTTTCCCCGCCCCCAAAAATTTTTGGGGGAAAATTTTTTTTTCTTTATTGATATTTTTCCCCCTTTTTTTTTTTAAAGGTTTTTTTTGGAAACCCCGTTAATATATAATATAATAACGTAACTCGGAATTTTAAATTTTAAATTTTTTTCCGTTTTAACGATTCAATGTAAAAATTTAAAAATTTTAATTTAAATAAAATTAACGATATTTAAAAAAAACCTTTTTCGACAAAAACGGTTTCCCCAAAAAAACCATTTTTTTTAAATTTTTTTTGAAAAGTGTTAGTCCCTTTTTAAAAAAAACAAAAAAAAAATTGTCGAAACCTTAGTTTGGGGGTGGAAAACCTGTTTCTAAATGGTAAAAAAAAAATTTTAAATAAAAAAAATTTTTTTGGAAAAAAAAAATTTTTGGTTTTTTTTCCCAAAGGCTTAAAAAATTTTCACAAGCCATATAATTAAATTCTGAACAACTTATCTTTATAAATTTATTTGATATTTTGACAAAAAAGGGGTTTCGGGGTTAACCACCTAACAAAATTCAAATTTACTGCCAAATAACAAATGACAATCGGGCATTGTTCAATTGTTTCTGAGGTTTTTAATGATGCAGAGTTGATGTGGGGAAAAAGATTTTTTGAAACGTCATAATAATAACTTTTTTTTCCTATGTCGCATACTTTTTGGCGGTCACTGAAAAAAAAAAAAAAAAAAAAAAAAAAAAAATATATATATATATATATATATATATATATATATATATATATATATATATATATATATATATTAAAAATATATATATATATATATATATATATATATATATATATATATATATATATATATATATATATATATATATATATATATATATATATATATATATATATATATATATATATATATATATATATTATAATATATTTTATATATATATATATATTATATTTATCGCAACGTAAAAGGGGTTTTTAAATCTTGTGAACACACATCGTTTCACCTTTTGGTTTATTATACTGTTCTTTCAAATTTTAATACGCTGTAAAGTATAAGTTATTTTTTCTACCCCCTTTTTTTTAAATAAAACTTTACCAATCAAACCAAAATTTGATTTGACCTTTCCTAGAAATAAAATCAATGTTTATTTAAACACCGTTTAATTAATGTTTTTTTTTACCAAAATTTTAAAAAAAGATCAATTTTTTTCCATAAACATACAACAACTTGTAAATTATTAATATAAGTAGATGCCCCACTGAAAATTAATACAGTTAGAAAAGGTAAAACAAACAGGAATATTTTTAAAGGCTATTTATGCAAATGGCATGTCATTTTGTACATACGTACGAATTTTTTTTTGCTGTAACCCCGACATGTATTTTAATTTAATCAATGATAATTTATCCAAGCATTAATTTGCTATCTTGCAAAAAAACTAATTTTTAAAATTTTACTTTTTATTCTAAGGGGTCCGGTCCGTTCTTATTAATTTTGGCCTAAAAAAAAATTGCCCAAGGCCTATGTATAAAAATTTAAAAAAATATATTTTTAAATATTTTATTGCAGTTAAAAGGGAATTTTTAAACCTAATTTTAAAGGGTTTTTTGCCCGAAAACATTCCTTTTAAATTTTTAAAAGAATAAGAGTTTATTTAATTTTTCAGGGAAAAACTCTAAAGGTTTTCCTTCCCCGGGCCGTGTACACAAAATCATAACAGGGCCCCCCTTTTTAATTAGGGTTTTTGGGGCCCCGGGCAAAAACCAGATAAAAAAATTATTAAAAAAGGGAAAATTTTGGTAAAGTCGTGAATGATCGCAAAATTTATTGTTAGAAGAAAAAGAGGATGACGAAATACTATTAAAATTAGCCAACCTGAAACAGCAATGCCCCATAAATCCAATATTTGCAAAGACGCGATGAGGGTTGTTGTACTACATTAATAAATCGACATTTGCAACAGGATGAAGTAACATTTAGAAAATATTTTAGACTGAATTAAGCACAGATTAGTTTTATTCTTGACTTAATAAAAGACGATATAAAGTCCGAGCCATACAACAGAGTTGAATATCCAATTTCCCCAGAGGAAAAATTAGCCATTGTATTAAGGTAAATCTGTCAGGTGCCCCAAAATAGATCTTATCATTAGATTCTCGAAAACTTGAAGAAATACGAGGTCGGTTAAATGAAGGCAAAGTTGCGCAATTAATGCAATCGAAATGCCACCTTAGAACTTTAAAAATTTCGAATACATACTTTGGAAAAAAAACCGATTATTCTCGATTTCGTTTTTATTTTTTTATGACTTTATTTGAATGGATGTAACAAAATAACTTTTACATTTCCATTGCTACTTTTCTGTTCTACAAGATAGTGTTATTAGATTTATACACCGACATTTCGTCATTGAGATGCCATCATCAACTGTTTTTTTTAATACGGCCCTGGTTTTTTTATTATGTATTTGAGGAGCTATTAGTTCCCAAAACCAATATTTTATTGCACTTATTCGAAAAAATTATTTTAAAATGCAATTTTCATAAGAAACCATATGTTAGAGAGTCAGACAATATATTTTTGGCATGATCTTGGGAAAACATTAAACTGATTTTTTTTGGAATAAGTGCGAAACATCATTGGATTTGGGATCTTAAAAGTCTTAAAATACGTAATAAAAAATCCAGTAACTCATTTAAAAAATAAAGTTTTAATTTTTAACAATTAAAAAAACACCGGACATTCCACACAAAACAACACAAACAAAATATCAGACGCACACACGACTGCGGCTACACTGCTTCCAGCAGTCCAGTCACATCAATCGCAGTCGTTGACAGCGGACGCCACGACGGCCGCTCGAACAAACCAGGCACATTTAAAAACATGAGTAGAGTGCTTTGCGGCTTACGCAGTGCGTTAGACGCATGCGGCGGCCGCGTGGAAGGAAACATACCTTAAAAGCATACGAAGAACAACGTAGAAATTAAGATAAATTGTATTAAATGTGATTGAGGTAGTTTAAAAAAAGAGCCAGGGACTGTGCGTAAAACTGGGGGACAAAATAAACATTACTATTTTAGATGCAATATTTAATTAAAAAATAGGTTTTTCTGATATTGTCAGTACAAAGTTCATTAGATTTCAAATAATTTAAGTATGATTTTTTTTTAAATATTTGTGAGATAAACACTTTTTTTACCAGGGGACTGTTTTTGGGGACATGCATGGGACTGTTCCTTGAGCATTATAAAAACGTTTTTGATGTAATAAACTTTATTTTATTGGATATTGTACGATGGACCGCGGTTAATTAGGTGATTATCTTTTTAAGTTAAGTATAAATTATAAAATAAACTATATTTTTCATATCATATCGGCCTGGGACAGTTGCTCAGCTTACAGAAATATACCCAAATAATATTATTTTGTTAGGTAAAGTTTCCGTACACCTACATTTCATTTTTAGCTCAAATACATGGAGCTTAAGGATAACAAGAATAGTGATGATAATTCCTAATAATTTTTAATGATAATAATAAAAAAGGAAATAGAAAAATATCAATTTTAATTTTTTTTCTTATGTTATTAAGCTCATTTTTTTTGCAGGACAATATAATATGTAACAAAAATAAAATTTAAAAAAAATATAATAATAAAAATATTGTAATAAACATCAAAAAGTATTTTTGACAAGAAAAAACATTAACATAAAAGTATACTAATTATAATAATTATTATCGTAAATTGAATTGATTTATTAAATAACATTTTTTAAAATTATTAAATTTACATCTATTCTTTCTAAATAATTGGATTTTATAGAAATCTAGATTCTATGAAATGTGAACGACTTTTTCAAAGACAAGACAAATAATTACAGAACGTCAAAATAGAATAAATTCATTATAATTTTTGTAAGTACTAAGAATTACCGTTTTTTTCTATTTTTTGTTTTCTTTTTAATTAATTATGTTTATGTTAATTTTTGCCAGCTTTTTTTATTATGTTAATTTGTTTGCTTTTTGTTCCGCTTTTGTTTTCTATATTATGTATATGGAAATAAATAAATAAAATAAAAATATTGGCATTTTTAGTCTTTTTGTGATAATGTTATTTGTAATTTATTATAAAATAGGGACTTCCAAAATTTATTAACTTTAAGTCTACAACAACTTTTATCACATTTATTAGCTTCTACTATCGAATGAACCAAAGATAATAACCTATAAACCCCAATAATAACTATTTTTGGGTTAAACAGGGACTTAAATTGCCGTTAAAAGAAGCAGCGACTTATAAGTCACCGCCACCGATATACCGGTGACTTCAAAATCGCCGTTAAGCTCATCTCTAATATGCCTGAAAAATGCGAGCGCGAGACACGAACGCTACTTTACTCAACGGTCTTACTCGGGGGTGCATTTATACTTTCCCGAATTGATTAATTGAAATATCATGGAGATCTAAGCACGTTTAAAAATTCCTTATCTTTACGTTCGTGGCGCCATCATTATCATCATTCGCAGCCTTATTCAACCATGGGTACCATGTTGTAATTTGTAGTCCATCTATTATCTCTTCTTCTTGCCATTGCCTTGCCATTCTTGGATTTAAATATAACTGAATTTCTTCCGTATGGACTCCATGCTAACTTGATTTTTCGGTTGATTTCTGGTAGTAGGGATCCTGGTTTATGTATCAGGTGGCCCAGGTATATGTATTCTTCTACGATTTATAGATTTGTGTCATTTATTAGCATGTCTTGCTTGTCTGCCAGTTCATTGTACATTATTTTAGTTTTTGCTAGATTCATTTTAAGACCTACTTCGTTATTAGCCGCATTCAGTTCATTTATTTGTTGTTGTAGTTCTACAGAGGCATTGGCAATTAGAACTATATCGTCTGCGAATCTTAGATGGCTAAGGTATTCTCCATCTATATGCAGACCTTTCGTGGTCCAGTTCAGTTTGCGAAAGATTTCCTCTAGTGTTGCTGTGAATAACTTTGGAGATATTGCGTCTCCTTGTCATACTCCTTTGCTAGTGGGGAACTCAGGCGTTTGTTCCTTGTATATCACAACTCTGGCTTTAGCTTCTTCATATACATATATAAGGTTTGTCGATCCCCTGATTTGTTAATAAGGCTTCTATTATAGCTTGGGAATATAACGAGTCGAAGGCTTTCTCAAAATCTATGAACGCTAGAGCTAGTGGTAGATCATATTCTTTGGTTCGGCTGATGATATTATATATATATATATATATATATATATATATATATATATATATATATATATATATATATATATATATATATATATATATATATATATAATATATATATATATATATATATATAATATATATATATAATATATATATATATATATATATATAACTTGACGGCATTAATAATTAACTGGATTTTGAAAAAATTAGATAAATAAAGGTGATTGTTTATCCATTACGTGTGTTAAATCAAATATCCCGAATCAAAATCAATTTGTAACGCGACACATTAGAACTGAGGCCATGTTTAATTTGCATGCGTATAAAATACATACACCATTTTGTTTCGATAGTAATAACAGTGCAGACAACAGGAAACAGTTTATTACCAATTTGATTCGCTGAATTTAAAAGCGATTTTATTTGGTTTTGTTTTCGTTTTTAGGCGCTAGGCTAATTTTTAGGTGGCTAATATGTGTGGCGGGATTAAAACAATTAATAGTGCAAGAAAAGCAGAAAAAATATTAAGAAAATTATTATTAATTGATTTAATGGCAGATCTAGGAATTTTATTTCGCAGTATAAGCAATGAGTTGGTTAAAATTTTGAGTTAGAGAAAGCAAATGAGCCAAACACATTTAAATGTGACTTCCTACATTAAGGGGGTTTTAGAAAGGAAAACATGATTTTGAGTGTGGTTTTCAGTACTGTGAAGGAGATTTTGATTGTCACCATGATTCTAAATTAAAACAAAGACTAAGAACTAGTGTGAACCCACTACCTCGACTACAATACCAGTTGGGGGCCAGAAATCGGCCAAATTATTTTCATTTCACAAACCTCATCCAGCCCGTTCGCCAGATTTAGGTCCCTGACTTTTGACTTTTCTCATATCTCAAAAAATGTGTATCTGGGAAACGATTTATATCTAATAGCTTCCGTGGAATAGTATGTGTTGATGTTCAGAAAGATTATATTAAATTATAAAATATATTTTAAACCCCTAAAATCGTATTTTTCTTGTCGAACGACAAACCTTACTAAATAACCTAATAATAAAAAAAAACAGATATTTTGTAATTTTAAAATGTCAAGAAAACGTAAAAAATAATGAAAAAAAAGTAGTAACGATGTATTTCAATTTCCTAAAATACATAAAAGTGTGTAGGTACCTTCAAAACATTCGGTAACTCTTCTTGTGGAAATCTGATTAAACAAAATAACTCAATTTTCCCAAAATACTATCCTTTGGGTATAAATTAATTATTAAAAAATATTAAACGAAAATTTCGGGATTAAATTACCTAATGATAGGTTTGTTTACACAAAACTTTGTAATGGAAGTTTGAAACCATCCTATATTAAAGGGTTGAAAATAACATTAATAATGTTGTTCCAGATTTCTGATATGTAAATTATATAGTATTCAATTGTCCTGAGAGAATAACTTATTAAATAAATAGTAAACCCTGGTAAAATAATTTAAAACAAGTTTTAGAAAGGAAGCAAAATTACTTATTCATATTTTTAAAAAGAGAACTTTATTTCCAACTTCTTTTGTTAGTTTATAGGCAAAAATCTCTTCTTGTAGTTAAGACACAGGTATTCTCTTTTGATAAACAGATCAATATACTAAGCTTAAATAGGTTATGCCATCTAAAAACAAGTGAAAGAGGCCGTAGCTGGCGCCCCCTACTAGCAGCATCAAAAGCATGGACGAATTTAAATTTCTCGCCTTAAAGAACCCTTAAATCCCATACCGCTATGACTTTTAGTTAAGAAATTATTACGGAAAAACCAAAACAAAATTAAAAATTTGACACCCTGTATCTTAGTAATCATCAACTTTGAAATAAGGCAAGTTTAGGTAAATTAAATTATTTCGACCCAAGGAATCTGCTATTGCTCTGTGTCCCATTACTTTTGGGAAACCCTGTATATACTGGCAAAAGGTGTGAAAAACGGCTCCAAACTGAATAGGTCTCTCGTCTGGTCTATTCTCACGGCAACATTATTGTTAATCAAAATTAATATTAAAATCCTTCAACACATATATCTACAGGATAATTACTTTATCATTTCTTAACAATATTTTGACAGCTAAATTAATCTGCTCCGAGTTCAGAGACTACAATTTTTAACCTCATAGCCCCTCATTTTCAGCTAATTTACCTCTTGATATATGACTTCCTATCTGTTCTCGCTATATTTTAATAATAATATAGACAGGTGAAGTGCCCGTTCGAAATTTTGAAGACCACACATATTTAGGTAATTCTCGTATATATTAAGTGGTATAGTTGGTAACTTTGGCTGGTTTTAAGGGGTTGAAACGAGGCGGAAGTTATGGTGCTTATGGTCGCCAGAAATAAATTTTAGAATATTTTATTGGGACGACAATCAGCACTTGTGCTAAAAGTGATTTACAAGAAACGTAATACTTAGATCAAAATAAATTATTCCATTGTTCCACAATTTACTTTGGTAAAATATGTACCCGAGCAGAAAGCAATCTCATCCACCAAAGTTTGGGACAAAATTTAATCAGCAATTTTCTTTTTCTCTTATAGCGAGCCTTCTATATAATCATCTGCTACTGTACCGGACTTCCATCCACCGTGTCTCTTAATTGTAGTAAGATAACCATAAGAGTCCACCAACAAACTAGCTGAGGAACGTCAGAAGCAAGACAGGAATCAGGAAAATTTAGAAATTTAACCATTTGGGTAGGTATTTTACTAAATGTGTTGATTCCAACTGGAGTTATGGCACATTTATTCTTTAAGCATCTTATAAAAACTCTTAAATGATTAATATTTACTGGACGAAGGGCTATGTACTTTTTATAATAGTTCATATACAAGGTACCACTAATTACAAAGGTTCGTTGCACATTAGTTTTTGTGTCTGGTATATGCACAATTAGTGAAGTTCCCAAATCTTTGATGTTATTTAATGTCAACTTACACAGTTCTTCTCGACGACAGGCTTTAAATACACCGAAGATTGCGGCTACTTTTTGCATAAAGTATATTTCATCCTGAGCTTCTGCAAGAAATTCGTCGATTTGTTCTTTTGTCAATATTTAAGACTTTTTTGGTTGATATACTTCGCCCTTTAGCTTTAAAAAGGCAACTTGCTTGTAATATCTGCTCATGTCCTGATTATTTATGTTTATCATCGCCTTTAACATGGAGTAATTTGACCAGAGCGTAGACGATTTCCATATTTTGGACTTTTCTTCAAAGTACGCAAGGAGCACTTTTTTATTGGCATTTTCGCCACTTACATTTTTTTAATTACACCATTTTAAGAAAGGATCGTATGTACATTCTTATTGTTGCTTTGACTTACTAGGCAATAATTCAAATTGGCAGCTTCTTCGATTTCCACCAGAAGAAATTCATTTTCTTGATCACTGTCCATCGAACAAGAATTCGCGATTATTTGACGTTACTTGTCAAGAAAAATAAATCAACAAATTCGATTTTTCTTCTTTTTCTTCATGTACGGTCTCCCTTTCGGAGGTTGGCTATCATCATTGCTATCCTGATTTTGGAAGCTGCTGCCTTAAATAGGTCAGATGACGAGAGATTGAACCATTCTCGCAAATTTCTAAGCCAGGATATTCTTCTTCTTTCCACAGATCTTTTTCCCACAATTTTTCCCTGGATTATGAGTTGCAGAATCTCATATTTTGGACCTCTTATGATGTGGCCCAGATATTATTCGATTTTTAATTGGTGAAATTAGATTTTTTTATTAATTGGCTGGCATTTATGCAGTAAATGAGTGTTATTTCCGAAATATTTCTTGTTCCAAATTATTTGTTTGCTTTATTTAGGTTTGATTATGTTTAAAGTTAGTGTTTACCTATTTAATTTTGTTTGAGTCAAAAATCATCAAAGGTGCTATATTGTACTAACTCACTATTTTTCTAATTACGAAACATTTTTAATTATTTTAAAGAGTGGCTGGAATTTTCTTCGTTAAAAAGCCCGCAAAATATCCTAAAAAGTTAAGCAGAAAGAATATCGCGATGCGGAGTAAAGAGCCCTTTTAAATTTGAAGGTGCCGCAAAAACGTTGCCAAGAGGCTTTTGTCGAACGAACTCGATGATAAAAGAGTCGAAATTGACCTAAAAACCTTGAAGCTTTAAGCTGCGAAAATGTATCCCTTGTTTTTCTCTGAAAAAATCAATTTTATATGCCTCTCAAAGGATATAAATGGCAATAATTAAATGTTTTAAAAGGCACCTATCGGCCAACGTAGATAAAAATACACTTCATGCAAAATGTTACTAATTTTTTATGTATTACAATAAAAATAAATAAAGGAAAAAATTATTACGAAGCAACAAAAAAAATAAAATGCAAAATAGTGTATAGTCTGTCTCAAAGTATATCGTTATGGCTTTTGACGGACCATACCCCAATAAACCTTTAACGATTTTATTACCTATTGTTATTGGGTAAACCCATTTGTTCATAAGGGCAGGGGTGGACCAGGTATTTCTTGAGTATAAACCATTAGGCATATAAATATTTTGGCTAATCTTTTAGTGGCAGTGTTGAATAACCGTTTTTACTGTGCGTTTCGAAAAAGTTGTTTTACGAGAATATAACTATGTCGCGTCGAAATCATTTGTCATTAGAAGCAAAACAGGTTGTGAAAAGTGTGTATGAAACTTTAATCAGTAGATTCTAATTAAACAAGAAGCTTTAAAGAAACCTGTCTACCTACAAAAACTCCAATATCATCGATAAGGGATATTATTATTAGTGAAGAATTGAACAAAAGAAAAAACGTAAGTTAATTTCAATCTCACCGTATAGACAATAGTGATCAGGACCTAATAAGAAGGAGAATATATTGTCTTTAAGAAAGAGGAGTTATTCTTACCTTGGATAAACTGAAAAGAAGCTAGACGAAGCAAACCAATATAAATATTGTCACCCTCATAGGTTGTTTGTAAATGGGATTTAAATACGCAAAATAGACAAAAGACAAGTATAATGAATGCACTTTGAGATTTAATTACCTACAAGAAATTAAAAGATATAGGTTAGAAAACAGATCCATAATTTATCTTGATGAAACATGGTTCAATACACACGACACAGTATCCAAAAGATGGGTTGATTCCAGTCAAAACTGTCAGACGAAAGCACCTTCAAATAAAGGAAAACGCATTACCATAATACACGCTGGTTCAGAAGACGAATTTGTCCCAAACTGCTTGGTGTTGTCTGCAAAGAATATTAAGGATTCTAGCTTGGATTATCATGAGGATACAAGTGCAGAACTTTATGAAAACTGGTTTCAAAATTATCTTTTAAAAAATATTCCAAACAACAGTGTTATTGTCATGGATAACGCAAGCTACCACAGCCGTCTGCTACACAAAACACCAGCTTCATCAAGTTCAAAAACTTAAATCCAGGAATATTTGTTAGAAAATGATATTTATTTTGAATTCAGTTACAAAAAAACGCATTTTTTGGAAGTCCTAAATTCATATGCAATTAAAAAACAATATGTATGTAATAATTATGCTAAACAGGCTGGGCATACTGTCCTACGGCTTCCTCCGTATCACTGTATGTTTAACCCCATAGTGCATTTGTGGAACCAAGTAAAATCAAAGATCAGAGCAGAAAATGTAACACATACTTTAAGTCCCAGTGTTATAAGTAAGATAAAAAATGTAATTACTAACATACCAGTTGAGAGATGGAAAAATTTACTAAGCACATTATAAAAATTGAGGGCTCTTACATTTCTATCTAAAACAACATAAATCCTATTGTAATTAATCTTAATGATGACTCTGATAGTGAAACAGAATTAGATTTAGATATTTACATTAATAATGTAATTATGTATTGATAATGCAGTTATAAATTTATAATAACTTTGCATATATTTAATTTCATAATGTAATTTTAAGATTATACTTACCTAAATAAACAATAAATTATAAATCTTTTAAGTCCGTCCTAATGTTTTGTCCTTTAATACCTACCGATCCGCAGTTTTATTGCTGTCGGCAGGTAAAATCCATAAATGAAGGCAAGAGCTAACACGGTTTACTTTGAGAGACTATAACAAGCGAATAAAATAATTATTTACAGCTTAAATGTTAAAAATCCACAAAAGTTTAGAAATATTTTTGTTGCCAACAACCAAAGGTTACAGCTAATTGGCTCTAACTATAATTATTTTAATTTTAATCTTCAAAAAACACCGCAAGTTCGTCAAATCTTCTTAGCAAAAACCTCCTACACCAAAATGCTTTTAAAATCGGACAACAACATTGAAAAATATTTGTTTTTTTCGTCCAAACGACAAAGTGCATTTACACGTTACGACAACGATAATTGGAGCCGAAAAAAGTGAAAAACTAGATTACCGATAAAAATGTTTGAATTAAATCAAATATCCGAACTATAATCGATGTCAAACGATGCACATTTAAATGGTTGCCATGTTTAATTTACATGTGTATGGGTTTATTTTGTTTAGCGCTGACGATCAGGAAAATGTTTATTAACAATTTAAATTGACGGATTTAAAAGTAATGACAATTAATAGTTATTTATGGTACTAGTGTGTTATTTTTATTTCCCAATGTCTTGCTTTGACGTTTGGTGTTTATGTTGCAGCTGCTTGCACAGTGTAAATTCACCTTTAGTCTGAGCATTCAAGCTCGGATTCAAGTAGGTTGTTTTTGGTTGCCATAAAATTTAAAATATTATTAGCAATTATTGAAATAAATTTTGTCATTTTTAAATTCTATTGTGCCAAAAGCGATTTTTAGAGTTAAAAAATGAAAGAAATTGATGAAAATTATATGCCTTAGGACATTATTACAGTAGCAAAAGAAGTGGTAATGCAGATATTTCAGTTTGTTTTATTTGGGATACACCTTACTACTTTTTGGAAAATGGGACCCTCTTGGTCCGGGTTCCGGGGTATACGGGCTGTGTCCAGCCCTGTTGACCCCTATGAACTTGCAGATCGCCTGCAACAAAAAGAAGAAAACCCCCAAAAAACCCAAAAAAATCACAAATACTAGTCTACGTTTCGGTGGCAAGTTGGCCACCGTTGTCAAGACAGAAACTAAAACAAAAAATTAAACTAAATTTTAAGAAATTTTGGTCTAAAAACTTAGGAATTTCTGATAGCTGATTCTGGTCTTTTTTAATACTATATATACACCAGTCCAATAACCTAGTGTCACTTATGACAAAACGCCATTAATAAGTAAAAAAAGCTAGTTTTAGTTTCTGTCTTGACAACGGTTGCCGACTTGCCACCGAAACGTAGACTAGTATTTGTGATTTTTTTGGGTTTTTTGGGGGGTTTTCTTCTTTTTTTTTTTTTATCTTGGGACAGTCCACAAAGGCTGATGCCTAAGTACTAACGTACCGTGGGTGTCTTAAGTGTGGTGAGAGGGAGTTTGTTGCAGGCGATCTGCCATCATAGGGGCCAACAGGGCTGGACAGGGTCAGCCCGTATACCCCGGGACCCGGACCAAGAGGGTTCCATTTTCCAAAAAGTAGTAAGGCGAGTAAAAAACACCAGCCACAGCCGCTTTTTTTTAATAAAAATGACAAATGTATAGTCTGACAACCGTATCTGTGACAGTGCGGCGTCGGTAAGGGGAAGGAAGTTGTAAACCAAACATGGCGTACTTCATTTATAAAAAGCACAGCGGCGTGCGGATTTTCCAAAAGTTGAAAATGAAATATTGTGTACAGTATACATTTATGTTTTATTTAAAATATATTTTAAATGTATGGTCGTCACCAAAAATAAAGGCATTTAAAGACCATCAGTAACAATTTCACAAGTATTTTATGGAAAGTTAAAAATGCAGAAAAAAGTCATCATCTAATCGTTTTTTTATTTGTTTACCTCTAATATAGGCGGTATTTTTAATTTTTGGTAATAATTCAAAATGAGGAAACGTCATCCTACGTTCCCTGTAGTATTATCATTGCAATTTTTGATAAATGACAAAGAAATTTATAAAATAAAAACCTACTAAGTAAGCATTACTATTACTATAATGTTAAATCATTATGTACCCATGTCTCGTCCAAATAAATAATATTTCGCCCTTCTTGGCGATATTTTCGTATTTCATGTATATATTTGTACCTCCAATGTAATATAATAGGACGCTCCATTAATTTTTTTTTTAATTTTGAAATTTACGCCAAAAAAACCGTTTGATATTAGTAACGTCCTAAGTGTTTCCCTAGAATATGAAAAATTTAAATCTTCTCGCAATTTTTGCAACAATTTTCTACTTGTCGGGACAACTTTCAATTTAAGATAAAACCTATTTATCATATGTCTTATCACTTGAAAATCAAAATTTTTGTTCTTCTCGACAAGAGAAAGACGCCGTCGTTTTTTTAGGACTGGATAACATTTGATTGGGGTTATTTTCCAACCGTTCCTTTTCTTCTTTATTAATTTTTCATACAGTTGATACGGCAACTCCGGTGTAAAGAGATACCCGATCAAGCTTACGTTTAAGTGGGAATTTTAAAGAATTGCTTGCGGCTTCTTCATCGCAAACCCTATTAACAAAATAAAACAAAAATAAAATGGACAAAATTACATACACTAATTATCCCTATATCTACAAGTTTTAAATCAACAAAGGGCTGTTGACTTTACTACGGGATTAAGGTGTAAGTCCTCGAATAAAAAAAAATCATTAAAGATAATTAAAAATATTGATCCGTTTCACACAAAACATGTAAACAGCCTTACAGGCCTTAACAAAGTATTAACATACACCTTTGTCATTAATTTCTCACACTTGTATTTGCGTGCCTACGAGTAATTATCATTGCCAATCCAGCAGGAGAGACTAAAACACTTTTTACAAAATGTTATACATCCAACGGGTATGTCAAGTGAAAGGTCGTGCGCAAAACATGCTATTGTTAAAATGGTATAATACACTCGAGTCCAGTCATTGTGGTAAAAAAAGGTACTTTTTGTAACTTGTAGATTACCAAAATCAAAAATCCAACCAATTTTTCTTCAGGCAATTTGTTTAAACAATAATTATTAAAAAAAGGTACTTTTTTGTTTTTTTTTCAATTTTACAAAAAGTATTGGCTATATCATTTTACTCATAAAAGACCGTTTGTAGAGAATTCAAAGACCTACCAAATGGTTTTCAAAAAATCCCGATTCGACCATTTTTCACCGAGAAAAGACGGAAAAACGCTTAAAACAGACCTTTTTTCAAAGATTCGTATATCCGTTAGTTTTCAATATTAAGAGCTGATTTTTTGGGAAATGATAGTCAAATATATATACTTTGAGGTGCCGAAAGATGAAAATTGTCGCAATAATAGTTTTTATTCAATCGCACCATAAACAAATTTGGCCCTTATCTTGCAAGTGCCGTGAATCTTAGGCAAATGGTCCGATTTGAATTTTTAGAACGGCTTTTTAAAGTTAAGATTAAAAGCTACAAATTGTATATCTCACATTTTTATATAAGTTTGAAGAACATTGTTAAAAATGCTTGTGAACCTAGTGCGTCGAGCGAAAATTCGCAACCGAGACGTATATTCGCTGATGAGTGCCCCCTCCACGGTCGACTCCATGATACTATTACTAGAAGATAAATCCACTTGGCGATTTAATTTCGTACGACGTTGCGCATGACGTCACTCGATGACAAAAATTCTGCTTGTCGGTTGGGAAAGCAGTGTTTTAAAGCCTTTTTTAACGTTTATTGTATTTTGGCATTACTTAATCCATCTAAACAGAAATCGGAATGCCATATTAAAACTCGCTGTTTCTGGGGAAATTTGTCATCGAGTGACGTTAGGCGTGCGAGAGAGATAGGCTTATCTCATGCGCGTGGGTTTATCTTCTCGAGTAATAGTATCATGGGTTGACTCCGTACGTCTCGGTCGCGAATTTTGGCTCAACGCGCTAGGTTCACAAGAATTTTTAACAATTTTCTCCAAACTTATATGAAAATGTGAGATATTCAATTTGTAGCTTTTAATCTCAACTTAAAAAAACCGTTTTAAAATTTCAAATTGGACCATTTATCTAAAATTGATGGCATTTGCAAGATAACGGCCTAATTTGTTTATGGTGAAAAATCAGCCTTTAACATTGAAAACTAACGAAGATACGAATTTTTTAAAAAGGGTCTGTTTTAAGCGTTTTTCCGGCTTTTCTCGGTAAAAAAAGGTCGGATGGGGATCTTTTAAAAACCGTTTTGTAGGTTTTTGAATTCTCCACAAACAGTCTTTTAAAAGTAAAGTGATATAGCCGGTACTTTTTGTTATATTAAAAAAAAAACAAAGAAGGGCCTTTTTTAAATAATTATTGCTTAAAAAAATTACCTGAAAAAAAATTGGTTGAATTTTTTAATTTTAGTAATCTACAGGTTCTTCCGGAAGTCATGGCGCAGTGCAGATATCTGTTAACATTAATTACAAAAAAAATCTATAATGATTGGCCTATCACCGACAGAATTCGGGACATCCAAAATTTAGATCAAATTAAATGTATGATAACTTTTTCTTCCATGGTCCGATTTCAATCTTTATTTTTCAAAATGTAGATAATTGCTTTGTTTTTAATTATTTTTTTTAATTTGTAAAAATACCATTTATATATTGAAATATACAAGAAAATAGAAAAGTTTATTTTTTCTTTTAAGTTTGTAATACTCTGTAGAGTAATGTTGCAATGTAAACTACACTAAGTATGCTCTTCTGCCGAGTTTGATTCATTTTTAACATTTTGCTGTTTTATTCTTCTTGGTGTTGTTATCGGTTAAAGAGACATACATTTTTAAAATAAACAATTCACTTTTTGATCAAGTTAGTAACTCGATGCTGTCTGAGGAGCTCTGGTACAGTTGCCGGTCTTCTGGCCCGTAAATTGACTTCATTAAGTATTCATCATTCTGTTTTTTTATTGACAGCAACTTTGCAAACTCTTTGGAGTTCATTTCTTATCACTACTGCACTGGTATGCCGATCTCTTAAAACTGAGAGTCTAATGAAGCGATGGTCAAGGTCGGAAATAGTACAATTTTTTCCAAATCCAGGTCTTCTGTCATAACTTTCAGTCACACGACCCCTTGCATCGGCTCTTTTTACGCTGGATTTTGTAAAATCTTGCATATCCGCCACTTCTTTATAGGAATAACCAACATCATAAAGAGCTGCTTCAGAAAAAGAAATTGATTAAGGGATCCGGATCGTCGTAAAGGAATCGAAACAGCAATACGCATCACGATTCCTTTTTTAAGGAAAAAAAAGGTCAAAGTAAGTTATGGATTCCTATCTAACGGATCACGAATCCGGATCATCTTTAGTTTTTTACTTACAAATGGTAACTATGATACGAATAATACTATATAATCCAGATGATAAATCAAGCGTCAAAGATTTTAGCACGGAGCTCAAGCCAAGAAATATAATTTTAGTCTCAGTTTGAAGTCTTAGCCAAATTAGTTTTCGGCAAATATTGTTCAAGTTTGAATATGCTATTTCTAAGATTAAATGACGCATTATTTCAAACTGTATTCCGAAACTTGCGATGCTAGATCTTAATAAGGTTTTTAAATACAGTTCTTGAGATAACCTCAAGCAGCCTATAAATGGGATATCTTATTGTAATTTTTATAGAAAGTTTTGCAAGTATCGTTTAATAATTTCTCTGCTTGCGGAATATAAAGATGTATTAAAAATTTTAATTGATTTTAATGTTAAAAATATGGATGATACCCTGAATAGAAATATCCCATTGAAAAGTCCCTCAGGATTATCTTGAGAATAACATATTAAAAAATTATAAAGATCGAGCACACTTTAGGGTTACGAAAGAAAATGTTTCATTTAAATGATGTTTCTCTGGACCTGAAAAACAGCATATTTTGGTTAAAAATCAAAATATGTGTTTTCTTATTTTAGATTTAAATAGGCAGATTTTTTAAAATTCTCTTTATTTTCGAAAATAAATGTGATACTGATTAAGAATCTTGGATTTTGGCATTTATAAACCTATTTGCCTCAGATTCAGGATATAAGGATTTTTAAAAGTGCTGAGTCAAAATCTGGAAATTAATAATCTTAGGACAAAACTTGGAAATATAAAATGGCGTTTTCAAAATGGAAGAAATAACTGGTTATCCAATTTGAGGTTGGGAAACTAAAACCCTGCCATTTGAAATCTGTAAGAAGTAAACTACATTCGACGCATTTTTAGTTGAAGGTTTGCCATTTATAAATATGGATCGTTTTAGAGTCGAACAACTCACTAAAATTATTAAATTATTCTATTAAAATGGTGATTCTGTTATGTCAACGTTTAGAGCTTTACGGGCTGATTACGGTCGACATAATCGTCCCACAGAGCAAACAATTTTGAACATAGTGAAAACATTTGAAGAGACTGGATCAGTTGCTGATATTGTAAGGCATGTGCATCATCGCAACGTTCGTTCAGCTAAAAATATCGCTGCTGTGGCTCAAAGTGTGGAGGAACACCCGAATTTGTCGATTCCTCGATGTGCTCAAAAATTGGGCTTATCTTACGGCTCATTGTGGCGAGTTTTGCATTTGGACTTGCATCTCTATTCGTACAAAGTCCAACTCACTCAAGAACCACAAGCCGCTGTTGCTGATTTTTCGAGCCGCGTTTTCTTCAGTGATGAGGCTCATTTTACGCTCTGTGGCTACGTAAATAAACAAAACTGCCGCATATGGGGTTCTGAAAATCCCCGGGTGATCGAAGAAAGGCTTTTGCATCCGGAACAAGTGACTGTATGGTGTGCATTATGGTCCGGTGGTGTCATTGGTCCGTATTTTTTAAAAACAATCAAGGAAGAGCCTTAAGAGTGATTTCTGAGCGGTATGGACGCATGTTGACTTATTTTTAAAAAGTAATCGATTCCAGCCTTCAGATCCTTAAAAAGAAATCGATTCCTGGGTTCCATTCCTACTCAGCTCTGCAATTAGGTGCTCTGTCTAACTAATTAACGTCTAGTTTTATTATACCAATATAAAAACATGCTGATTTACACAAAATTACGAAACATTTCCATAAATCTAAAAAGAAAAAAACAGCGACGCGAAGCAAAGTCCCAACCATGATTCACTGCGAAAAATAAGTAATTTTGAAACCGCTACAAAAACCTCCCGGATAAAAAAGAAAAAAGTAAGAGCTTTTACTGTTTAAAACCATATCATTAATAAGCCATTATGAATGGTAGAAAACATAAAACATTAGTTTTCAATTTACTTAATATAGTTTTTCGACATAATAACAAAAAATCGGATGGCTATCGGTACCGGCTGAAATGTACATTTAATTTTACTTTTGTAATGGTGTTTTTATACCAATTATTTTAATGTTTCGTTTTTATTAAACAGTTTGTTAAATGGTGTTGATAACTTTTCGATGATTCACTTATAATTTCCTTATAACTTGATATCCTACCAAAAAAAACGGATTCATATTTCAGTATATTTTCTTTGGGATTGCTCGCCTTACAATTTTTTAGACAATGGGACCACTTTGGTCCCGGTCCCAGGGTATAACGAACTGAGCCTGCCCAGCCATATTGACCTATGTGAACTTGCAGATCGTCTTGCAACAAAAAAGTAGAAAAACCCCTCAAAAAAATCACAAAATACGAATCTACGTTTCGGTGGCAAGTCGGCCACCATTGTCAAGATAAAGGTAAAAGAAAAAAATAGAAATTTAAACTAAGTGTTTAATGTTTAAGAAAATTGTGGTTTAAAAAGTTGGGAAATTCTGACAGTTTTTTAAATTTATGACGTTTTGTCATAAATGACATATTAGGTTGTTTGACTGGTGAATTTACTCAATTAAAAATATTTTGATTTAAATCCCAAAGCCCATATAAATTATTAATACAAATGGAATGTCTTTTAGACCTTCCACCACTTAACCTCATAGTGATGGGAGAGGCAAGAATGAGCTTCTTCCGACTGCAACAAAAACCAACTGGTGGCTACGCTAGTTTGGGACACAACAACATACAAAGTCAGGTTGGCGGCAACATCCTGGACGAGAGAGCAGACCAGATTATTCCCCAATACTCATTCAACAAAAACTTCGAGGTAAAAATTCCAGATCGAAGTGAGTGGCACCGACCCGATCTCCCCGGCACGGTTAGAGACATCATCTGGTATACGGATAGTTCGAAAACCGAGCAGGGAACTGGACCGGGCGTGTAAGTGAAATGAGGAATTCACAATTCTCCATTCCACTAGGAACACACAGTTCTGTATTTTAAACAGAAATATAAGCTTTACTGCACTGTGCAAAAGGAAATAACAGGAGGGCTTCCAAAATAAGCGGATCTGCATAATAACAGATAGCCAAGCGTCGCTAGTAAACCTCAAGGTGACGTCCAAGCTGACATGAAAATGCCAAAAAGAACGGGAGGTCCTGGGAGGCAACGAAAAAGCGGATGAGCTAGCGAGACATGGATCATCTACACCATACTTTGGACCAGAACCTGCTCTTGGAGTGACCAAAATCACAGCACGAGGGCAAACCAGGGAGTGGATCCGAAACAAACACGAGGAATACTGGGAAAACCTCAGTAGAGTAAGACATGGAAAAAGCTTCATAAGGGACCCATCCAAAGGAATGAAGAAAGAACTACTAAGACAAAGTAGGAAAAGACTTTGCATAACAGTAGGGTTGCTAACAGGGCACGATAACCTAAGATAGGCTCTTACAATGGGAACCCAAGTTGCAGATTGTGCGACGAGGGGGAAGAAACAACCTACCACATTCTGTGTGAATGTGAAGCGTTAAATCACAAAAGACAGGCATTATTTGGCAGCCGAAAATGAGCCCACAGGAATATATCAACCAACCAGTCTTGGGATTATACAGACTTGTAGAAGGAACAAGACTAATGGAGGTTTTGGTATAAAAGACAATGGGAGATTAGGCACAAAAAGCCCAAGAGGCTGCGCTGCCTCCGGTAGTGAAAGACGGCTTCCAGAAAAAAGAAGAAGAAGAAAATAGGTAGTCTATTATGGGGAACCCTGTATAAATGCCCTTTTTTATTTAAGGTTTTTTGAACAAGTTGTCCTTGCTAAAATACTAGAAGCATTCCAGTTTATTATGTGATTGTTATCAAATGCGTGTTGACAGATTTGTGGAATTCTGTGTTTTTAATGTAGGTATGTTCTATGTTCTTTTATGCGTTTGGCTAATGGTCTGAAACTTTCACTTATATGAAACTTATTACATTTACAAGGGATCTTAAGAATAACTTTATTTATGTTTCATTTGGTTTTGTTTTTGTTCGTTAAGATCTTATAGAGTTTTGTGCTTTACAGATAGTACGAATATTAAATTTAGTACCTTTTTGTTAAATTTTATTAATTTATTAGATAAGCCAAGAGTATATGGTAAAAATAAATTTCCAATAGTTCTATTTTGATTTTGTCTTAAATTTGGTTGTTTAAATTTTTAACGGCATTTGTTTATAAAAGTAAGAGGATAATTTTTTTGAATTAAAATATCTTTAAAAAATTCCTTTTCGATATCTTCGTTTTGACCAGAACAAATTATTTTAATTCTATTAAAAATACTTTTTACAACTTCTTCTTCATCATTATTGGGTGACTGAAGTTAAAGTTTCAAGTATCTGTTTGTATGTGTAGGTTTTCTATAAGTTTCAGTTTTAAAATGATTTTTTTTTTAATTAGAATATCAAGAAAAGGAAGTTGTGAGTTTTGTTCTTATAATGTGTCATTTAAGAATGGTTTCCTGTTGATCACAAAAATAACATATCCGTGCCAAAATCTTTGAGGCTTGAATTATCATCTAGATTATGTAGTATCATTCGTATCGTAGTTATACACAAAGCACCAGCTTCATCAAGTTCAAAAACCGAAATCCAGGAATATTTGTTAAAAATGATATTAATTTTGAATTCAGTTACAAAAAAGCGCAAATATTGGAAGTCCTAAATTCATAGACAATTAAAAAACAATATGTATGTGATAATTTGGCTGAACAGACTTGGTAAACTGTCTTACGTCTTCCTTCGTATCACTGTATGTTTAACAACATAGAGCATATGTGGAACCAAGTAAAATCAAAGATCAGAGCAGAAAATGTTACACCTACTTTAAGTCCAGTGTTATAAATTTGCTAAAAAATATAATTACTAACATACCAGTTGAGAGCTGGAAAAATTCAGTACAGCACATTATAAAAATTGAGGACTCTTACATTTCTGTACAAAACAACATAAATCCTATTGTAATTAATCTCAATGATGACTCTGATAGTAAAACAGTATAAGATTTAGATGTTTAGATTTAAAATGTAATTATGTATAGATATTATAGTTATAAATTTATTAAAACTTTGCATATATTTAATTTCTTAATGTAATTTTAAGATTATACCTACCTAAATACACAATAAATTATAAATCTTTATATTATTAGAGTACGTCCCTAATGTTATGTCCTTCCATACCTCCGGGTCCGCAGTTTTATAGTTGTCGGCAGGTATAATCCATAAATGAAGGCAAAATCTAACATGGTATACTTTGAGACAAACTGTACCAATTATTGTAAGTATAAAAAAAAGCCATGGAAATGATAGGCTCTAAGTCATTCTGTGGAATCCCGGCAGGCCTCTTTAAAGCATCTATTAAGAGCTGGGTAGACAGAAAGTTTCAAAGCTGGTGGTTATAAACACCAGGACAACGACAGGCAAAGCAGTTCATTAAGACCTGCTCGGCCAAGTTTGCCTCGGACCTACTGAGCCACAGTCGTAAAGTCGTAAGGATAACGGTAGGTCAACTAACAGGACATTGCAAACTCAACAAGCACCTGGAAAGAATAGGCCTGGTGGAGGATAACCTGTGTAGGTTCTGCCAGGAGGCTGAAGAAACAGCCGTACATGTGTGGTGCCACTGTGAAGCACTATGTAGGCTTAGGTTTTATGCTTGGTGAGGAAAAGCCAAAACCGGCAAGATATCTGGAGTGGCCAGTGTCAAGACTCTGGAGTCTAGTTAAGGAGACGGGCCTAGACAAGGTACTTTAAAGAACGATAGGAGAAACCACAATAAATCTGGTAAGATTGCAGTGGCGGAGGTCATTTTTGCCATCTCCGCTCAAATAATCTAATCTAATCTAAGTATAAAAAATAAAGATGATCCGGATTCGTGACCCGATCCTTGAATTTGATTCCTTTTTTCTTTAAAAAAAAATCGTGATTCGTATTGGTGATTCGATTTCTATACGAGGATCCGGATCCGTAAATCGATTCCTTTTTTGGTCTCAGGATATAGACCTATGATTATAACTATACGTGTTCATAAAGTAGATTAGTCTCCGTCTTAAGACGAATATTTCCGTCAAAAATTTTTACCCAATTACGCTTTTTTCAAACACCGTTTTTCGAGAAGTTTTAACAACAAAAAAATCTCATTAAATAATTAGCGTGACATGGAAAATTTACCGAAAACGACGGGCCGCCGTCTCTAATATAAAATTCTAAAATACGCCGCGTTGAAAAACGTGCTTTAGCCCTCTATAGAAAAAAATGTTGTGGGGATGTTTTAAGAGATTTAACCCCGTTGAAAAGACGAGGGAAATGCTCGGAACTTAGGCACAGGAGAGGGCTAATTATTGCCACCCTTTCTGCATGCTTAATAATACAGTCACCCGCAAAATTTTAGGTAAATGGTATATGTGTGTGGGGTACATTCTGGAGAAATATTTTTACGAGTTTCAGTAAGAAGGTGGGAAGAATGTGATGTAAAATTAGGGACTAAAGACGTGAGAAGTTGTTAAGTGATAGATTATTGTTTTTCTTGGGACAGTCCACGAAGCCTTAGGTACCAATGGTGTTTTCTAGTTTCATACACTTCAGAAATTTACCTGAGATATTCTTGTTTTGTACACTAAGTTATTTAATTCATTTTATGCTTTTTGTTTCGTACATCGGCCATTGTGACGACCCAAATAACCAACCAAATAAATACCATATTGAGATTTGATAAAATTTTGTTAATAACTTATACATAGGGATAATTTAGACAAATTCAAAAGCCCTTAGTTCTGGTCGGTCATGGTTAGTTCTGGTTAGGTAAAGCGGATTTTGTATTTTCTTCAATTGTATTTTAGACCTAATAAACCACTAAAAGTAGAAACAGTTAACTTTTCCGGTGAGGTAGATAATTAAAACATATATTATAATTGGATTATTTTAAAATCACTATTATCCAACTAAATATCTTATATTTCGGCATCTTATATCTAAGCAATAACTATTTTGATATTTAGTTATTTTAGTTATAAAATGAGTTTTAATTCATTTTACCGTATTTTATGAACCATCAGACACAGGCACCTACCTCAGTTTTTGGTGTACGAAACAATGTCGAGCACTGAATAATTTTGTGTACGAAATTAGAATATTTGGGGAAATTTTTGAGGTGTACGAAACGCGAGTGTACGAAACAAGAATAAATCATACCAACTTACTGTGGGCATGGTTTAAAGAATATACAATATATGAGTTGCGTCACCCGTAGCGGCTTTCAAAACGCATCCCTCTTATCCCCGCCTGTCCAATATATTCGTACCAGTCTATGGTATGAAGCCGACTAATACGTAGTGCGCCAGAACTCGTTTTGCTGTAAGCGTGTGCTTACAGTGTCTGGTAATAATATTTGTTCAGTGGATAATTGTGAAAATAAAATAAAAAGCGAGTTATCGTTTTTTAGATGCCCAAAGGACCATGTTAATATAAATCATATAGATTAGACTGTGTCAAGCTTGTTAAAGTGCTCTGGGAATCACTGAGTTCTATAAATTTGCTAATTATACGCTAGAACAATGTCAGAACCGTACTAGAATTTGTGCTTTGCATTTCAAAGATGAGGTTTTTTCAAACCCTTTTTTGGGTAAATTTTAACATTTGTTCTAATAAAAACTTAAGTAAAATTACCTATATGTACCTTCTAATATATAATTAGACCATCTTTAAAGTATTATTCTCATGTCTGGGGAATGGCGTCTCCCATAACATTTAACAATTTTGATTTCATATGAAGAAAAGCTATTTATCCTTTTAATGATTCCATGTTTACAGGAAAGCTTTCTTCTCTCGCCCACCGGCGAGTTGTAGGGGATCTGTCGCTTTTTATAGATATTTTTACAGCTTCTGCTTTAAGAAGTTGGCCAGTATAGTTCTACCCCTAACAGATCCCCAAAAAAGCGACACGTAGTGTCGTTTTTATGCATTCTTTTACAGTCTAGCTTCCTTCATTTCTAGAGTGTCCAAACTGTGGAACTTACTACCACCAGAAGTTTTTCCTTCTCCTTCAAATCCCCAAGTATTAAAGTCTCGTGTCAATAGACTTCATCTTACCATACTTAAAACACCCACGGTACGTTAGTATTTAAGCCTTTGCCCTTCGTGGACTATCTCAAGATAAAAAACAGCTGCAATATTCCATTTTGCACTCCTAATACATAAATAACAATTGTTGTGCATATCTACACATTTGGCTAGTGACCCATTAATTATGCGTGAATGTCTGGTCGACATTTTTAGATGTTTACAATAAATTTCCATTTTGTTTTACTATATACAATAGATATATCGATGGATAATTATTTATTTGTTTACTTGTTATCATTCAAACAATGAAAAATCTACTCCGCGTTCCCCGACAATCTCGATTAGAGAAAACGCTTTAATAAATTGGTATCGTTTACACAAATATCCCCTAAAACTTTTTTGTCGGTTCGCGATCGGCGGAGACGCTGCACGGTGTCTTTAAAGCCAAAACATCAAAGGTTTATATGCAAGTGACTCAACTTATATATTGTATATTTTTTAAACTATGCTGTGAATGTCTTTAAAAAATCCCAGAAATTCAGTTTCAGATAACTGCCAGGAAGCGTATTGGCATTGTTTCCTATGGCACGACACAACATTTTTGAACACCCTGTATTATTTCGGCTAGTTTTAAAAATTTTAAAATTATTTCAGAATTTGACAACTAACAAATGTTTCATAACCTTAATTTAATTATTATTTTCAGTTTTCAATTGTTGCAAAATTAATATCCTTGAAAAATTTTTAGTGCTGGGTTAAAAGTTTCATCAAATTGTTGTATTATTTGTATAAAGTCATTCCATTCGCCCAATATTTTTTCTCTCCAATTTGCATTTTGCTGTTTGACAATTGTGTGTATATGCAATAAAATGTACGTAATTTAAAATAATTGTTTAAAACTAAATAAAACTAGTTGTTGTTGAAAGCATAATTGGCGCAAAACCACATTTTTATTATTCGGAATAACATATTACCGATAATACCTTATAAAACAAAAAATACTAAAGTGCTAATAAGTGCTACAGTACTAATGGAATTGCATTTTTAAACAATTGTTCGAATAATTGCACAGAACAGGACATTTGATAACTTTTTAGATAAAAGGTACCATAAGTGCCATTAAAAACCGAAGAAAAAGTTTGTATAATTATCTATATACATTTATTTGTGGGCAGATAAGCTGTCTAGGTATTAGCAATAATCATAGGTAACATAGATATGCGTAAATATTCCCGTTTAAAAGTAAAGGGTATCATATTAGTCCAGTAACTGAAGACCTTAAAGTATAGTCTGTCTCAAAGTATACCGTGTTAGCTCTTGCCTTCATTTATGGATTATACCTGCCGACAGCAATAAAACTGCGGATCGGTAGGTATTAAAGGACAGAACATTAGGGACGGACTTTAATAATATAAAGATTTATGATTTATTGTTTATTTAGGTAAGTATAATCTTAGAATTACATTAAGAAATTAAATATATGCAAAGTTTTAATAAATTTATAACTGCATTATCTATACATATTTACATTTTTAATCTAAATAGCTAAATCTAATTCTGTTTCACTATCAGAGTCATCATTTATATTAATTACAATAGGATTTATGTTGTTTTGGATAGAAATGTAAGAGTCCTCAATTTTTACAATGTGCTGTAGTGAATTTTTCCAGCTCTCAACTGGTATGTTAGTAATTACATTTTTTATCAAATTTATAACACTGGGACTTAAAGTAGGTGTAACATTTTCTGCTCTGATCTTTGATTTTACTTGGTTCCACAAATACTCTATGTGGTTAAACATACAGTTATACGGAGGAAGACGTAAGACGTATGCCCAGCCTGTTCAGCCAAATTATCACATACATATTGTTTTTAGTTGCATATGAATTTAGGACTTCCAAAAGATGCGTTTTTTTGTAACTGAATTCAATATAAATATCATTTTCTAACAAATATTCCTGGATTTTAGTTTTTGAACTTGAAGAAGCTGGTGCTTTGTATAGCAGACGGCTGTGGTAGCTTGCGTTATCCATGACAATAACACTGTTGTTTTGAATATTTTTTAAAAGATAATTTTAAAACCAGTTTTCAAAAAGTTCTGCACTTGTATCCTCATGATAATCCAAGCTAGAATCCTTAATATTCTTTGCAGACAACAGCAAGCAGTTTGGGACAAATCCGTCTTCTGAACCAGCGTGTATTATGGTAATGCGTTTTCCTTTATTTAAAGCTGCTTTTGTCTGACAGTTTTGACTGGAATACCCATCCTTTGGATACTGTGTCATGTGTATCGAACCATGTTTCATCAAGGTAAATGATGGATCTGTTTTCTAACCTATATCTTTTAATTTTTTGAAGGTAATTAAATCTCCAAAGTGCGTAATCTGTGCGATTCCATTACTACTTGTCTTTTATCTATTTTGCGGTATTTATATCCCATTTTACAAACAACTCTATGGAGGGTGGCACGGCTAATATTTATATTGGTTTAGTCTTCGTCTAGCTTCTTTTTTAATTTATCGAAGGTAGGAATAATGCCGCTTTCATAAAGACAATATATTTTCCTTCTTATTAGGTCCTGATCACTATTGTCTATACGGTGAGATTGAAAATTACTACGTTTTCTTTTGTTCAATTCTTCACTAATAGTAATATCCCTTATCGATGATATTGGAGTTTTTGTAAGTAGACAGGTTTCTTTTAAAGCTTCTTGTTTAATTAGACCTCTATTAATTAAAGTTTCATACACATTTTTCACAACCTATTTTGCATCTAATGACAAATGATTTCGACGCGGCATAGTTATATTCTCGTAAAACAACTTTTTCGAAACGCACAGTAAAAACGGTTATTCAACACTGCCACTAAAATATTAGCCAAAGTATTTATATGCCTAATGGTTAATACTCAAGAAATACCTGGCCCACCCCTGCCCTTATGAACAAATGGGTTTACCCAATAACAATAGGTAATAAAATTGTTAAAGGTTTATTGGGGTATGGTCCGTCAAAAGCCATAACGATATACTTTAAGACAGACTATACTTTTATTTACATCTACAATTAATTGGGAGAAAAAAATCAGAATGGCAAGTACCAAAAAAAGCCTTCAAACTCGCTATTTTTATTGAATTTTTTTGATCTTTAATTTAAAAAAACATGATGCGCTTAACGCCCCAAAATAAATAAAAGCTAGTTTATAAGCTTATTAAGTGTACTATTAAAGATAAAAAAAATATGTTGGTGCACAAAGCGCATCATATAATTGGTAGATGTAAATGGAGATTTCTTTTTGTTCAAAATTAAAATTAATACTCACACTGACATTACAAAAGCAATTTCAGCAAACATTATTAAAAAATAATAAATATCGGTGATCACGACTAAAATGAAATTTATTTAATAGCAGTTGCCCAATACGAAAACAAACAGCTATTTTGTCTTGAGAACTTTGATAATTTCGGCTTGACAAATGAGATTTCTGGCCTCGTGTTTGAACTACTTAAACCTATTTTACGATTATTGCTCTAGATGTGAGTGTTTTGACACCCATATATAATTTAACGTTCCTATTTTTCTAATTATTATTATTTTTCGGTAGAAACAATATTTAGTACGTTTGTTTCGCAGAAGCGTGACCGCAAAAATGTTTTTAGCTTGTATTTCAAACACTTTGACCAGAAATAATAAAATGCAAAGTATAGGTGTTAAAAAAAGCAAGATGTATTGTTCTAGAAGCTATACACCTCCCTAAATTCTAGATCAAAATGAGTGGTAACAATCCGATCTCCCCAACGCGCTTGGAGACATCATCCAGTACACAGATGGATCCAAAACCAAGCAGGGAACTAGAGCGGGCGTGTACAGTATAATGAGGAACTTACATCTCTCCATTCCGCTGGAAACACACAGTTTTGTATTTCAAAGGGATGGATATGCTTTACTGCACTGTGCAAAAGAAAACAGCAAAAGCGGATCTGCATAATAACAGACATCCAGGCATCACTAGGAGCACTAGCAAACCTCAAGGTAACGTCCAAGCTGACATGGATTGCCAAAGAGAACTGAACACAACTAACCGCAACAGGGTAATTCTTCTGTGGGCACCGAGACATTCGGGGATAGAAGGCAACGAAAAAGCGGATAGGCTAGCGAGACCGGGATCATCCACTCCATACTTTGGACCAGAACCTGCCCTCGGAGTGACACAACCACAGCACGAGGGCAAACTAGGAAATGGATCCGAAACAAACACGGAGAAAACTGATTCATCATCAGTAGAATAAAACATGGAAGAATCTTCATCCAAAAGAATGAAGGAATTTAAAACTTTAATTTTTCCAGTACGCAAGTGTGAGAAAGACATTATTAGCTATGACCCAATAAAAAAATTATCTGTTCTTTACATGTAATATATAGTTTTTAATATTTTTGTCTCCTGAACATAAATCCTTTGTCAGTTTCGATTCATCGCCCTTAAGTTTGCAGCAAACTGCTGAAAATTTATATAATTTTGTTTCTGTTATAATTTGCAATAAAAGGACTGATTTGAATTCTTGCATCAGGTTAAAAACTTATTCTTGAGCATTTATATTGCGTGTTTCAGGTGGATGAAGCTGAATTAGATCGGCCAGATCTAGTCAAAACTAATGGATATAAACGTGCTAATTGCAAGTGTTTAATAATTATTGGCGGATCTTTTTTTAAATAAGGAAAAATTGTTTAAATTATGTGATTCATTAACTTACAGGTGTAAATATTGATATATTACGTGTGATATTTAAATTATGCAATTATTTATAATATGTATAATTGCTGTATGACGCAGAAAGGTCATACAAATCTTATGTCGAATTATTATATTTTCCCGATGGCAATTTAAAAACTAGCAAGAGCTTATGATTTTAAGACGGTTAAACAAATTTACACCTTTTAATATTACCAGAAAATAAACCAAAGCTATGTACCTATTTCTTCGAAGTTTGCTATTATTTCATACCATAAGAAATTAAAGAACTATAAAGATATATAAAAAAACCTACCTGCCACTTTTCGTTATCACCATCTCCGTTCCCAACTTATGGAACTTTTCCCAAAGGTCTTTTCCTTCTAACGTGACCTTCGGGTCGTCCACCACACCGTCATCTTCAGGTTGGATAGCTCGTAGAGGCCTTACCATAGCCGAGTGGTGATTATGGACAGCCTGTAAAAAAGAGAAATAGAAAGGTTTCATAAAATGATAGAATAATAATTGTATTGTGCCGCATAAGTTTTGTATAAGTATTATAGTAAACAAAAAAACATGTCAGGGTTTGGTGGATGTATGAAGAACATGTTACACCAAAGCCTCAATAGAGAAGGGACATGGAATAGCCAATTTACATGCTAATCCAAGACTGGTTGGTTGCAAAATAGTTTGTGGTTATCCTTCAAAAATATAAAGAATCATATTTGGTTTACCATGATTCCCTAAACTTTTTGAGTGTTAAGTTGAGAACAAACTTTCGTTCATCCAGCATTACGTCGTTTGGGAATAGCAGTTTCGTGAAAACATTGTGCCCAATCCGAAAAATATCCTTAATAAACCCTTTGTAGAGTAGCAGAAAATTTATTTTGTTACTTGGGTTGCTGAATTGCAATGTGGACGTAAGTCTTTAAGGCGACCCGCTAAAGGGACGTCCAAAAATGCTTTACACCATAAATAAAGCAAAAATACTGAATATTGTTTTGGAAGATAATCAGTTAACCAAAGAGATTTGGTAAAAGCTCTAGAGATTTCATTAGGCAGTGTGAGCAATATTTGGGTAAAGTTTTGGGTTTTAGAAAGCTATTTGCATAATTGGTGCCGAATGGATCAAAAACATATTTTAGCAAAATCTGGATCATTTTGGAAAGAATGAAAATATTTTTTGTGTCGATCCATCACTCTGAATGAACTTGGATCTACTACCATGATGCTAAATCAAAGCCAGAGACTAAAGATTGTTGCAAATTTAGTACTTCGGCTCCAAAACGAACTAGGGTACTGAAGGTGGTAAAGCTAGTTTTTGGAACACAAAATGAATTTTGTTTGTGGATTACCTGTAAATTATTGAGACAAGAAACTCGAAATAAATATTGGATCATTTGGACCAGCTGAATGTAACAATTCGTGAAAAACATCTAGTTCACTGACAAAAAACATCGTTTTTATCAACACAATGCATGCTCACGCACAGCTCAGAAAACCTTTTCAAAAATCGGTGAATTAAAGCAGCATTGTGGCGAAAACCTCCTTTTACCAGATTTAGCTCCCTTTGAGTTCTGGCTGTTTCAACAGCTTAAAAAAAAAATATGCTTAGGAAACTAATTTCATCAAGCGAGGAGGTAATTGCAGCCGTAGAATCGTCTTTCGACAGTATTCTGGATTCTCACTTAAGGGGGTATATTGAATTATAAAATGTATTATGAACCATTATCTCAGTAATAGTAAGTATTTATAAAGCGGGTATTACACCAACGCAAATTTATTCATCAAGTCGCTTCTTGCAGTAACTTGACAAATGTAAAACCAAAACTTTGATGTCAAATTAATTCATGAAGAACTTCGTCAACTTCTTCTCGAATTAGAACGTGTTCTAATGTAACGCCAACTCAACAAAATGTATGAATGTGAGGTTATGCTATTTGGTTTCTTTTAATTTATGATTATTGTTCTATGATTTTATTTGAATTTTTGATTGCAACTTCATCAAAAATGTGTTCCGCGGAAAAAATAGTGAGTTTCTATAATTCCATTTATACGTTGCAAAATTGGTATTAATAATTTGTTTCAAAATGTTAAAATTATTTCTAGGTTGCCAAGGATGAACTCTGAGAGTTAAATGGTTGAAAACCTTCGCAAAGTTCTGAACAAGTGTAAAATCAAAATACGGCCTTAAAGAAATTCACAAATTAATTGATGAATAAATTCATGAAGAAATTGTAAGTGTAATACCCGCTTTACACTTTCACGTTGCAGATTTTACTTACCTGTAACAATACGTCTTCAGCAGTCGTATATGGATGTCCAGGTAAAGCGTGATGAGGATGCGGTATCTTAGGAATCAACGTCCCAGGATAGCACCCGTGGGGTCCCGCTTGCGACGCTAACAAAGACGGAAAAAAAGCTCCCGCCCCCGGGCCTGTCGGCGAGGTGTTCGACGGAGAATTGTTGTTTTGCAGCGGTCAGCAGCGACGACACACTAAAGTCGGTTTGACGGGGTAGTTGCAGGAATGGATGGTAGGCCATTTTTTCACGGCTTCGGAAGTATCAGGGGCTTTCGAAACGCATTGGGACCAATGTTTAGCGGTAGAGCAGGTCCACCGCTTCGTTCCGATAAAAAAAGAACTGTTTCGGGTGGTAGGTTGGGTTTTTTTGGGGGTTCTAAAAAAAAAAGGAAACATAAAATGACAAGGGTGTTGAGCACAAAAAAAAAATGTTTTTTTTTATCAAGGGGTAAAATAGCATTTTAAGCCCGCTGCTGAGGGCAAAAAAGCTTTGGGCCCAAAAAGGTGCAAAAAATTTTTTTTCATACGAAAAAAAATTAATGATAAGATTTTTTGTACTTATTTTTTTTTTTTGGAAAAACCATATATTCTATTTTTTTTTTTTTAAGTTACTGTCAAGCTTAAGTCAAATTGTTTAAAAAAACTTTAAGTTACCAAAGAAATAAATACATGTAGTGTCAAAAAATTGTCAAAAAAGGTTTTTTTGATTATGAGCCAAACTATTTAAAAAAATTTTTAAAAAACTTTAAATAAATAATAAATTAAATTTTTTTTTTAAAAAAATTTAAAAATTTTTTTAATTTTTTTAATGTTTTTTTTAAAAGTTACAAATGGGGCGTATTTGTTTTTTTTTTCCCCGGGGAGAAAGGGGGGAATTTATTTTCAAAGGAAAAACGAAAATTTTTATTTTATGCCCGGTCGAAAAAAAAAAATTCAACTAACATTCGCTGTTTTTTCCCACTAAGATTAAAAATTTTGGTAAAATACTATTTGAATTATTGTAAGGGTTTTTCTTAGTTGAAAGGTACTGGGTAAAAAGTTCTTCAAAACCCCAAATATTAGTGTGACGTCACGCGACTTGTTTTTTTGTTTTGCCTTTTTTGAGCATATATCTACTAGAGGTCTTGCCGCTTGGCTGTGAAAAAGGATGTGACAAAAAAAAAAAGATAAGGGTATTCTTGCTGGGTTTTGTTAATATCAGTCTTTGAAAAAGGTTTGGGGTTTAATTTTTTCTCTCTTGCACGCTTGTTCGCACGGCTAAGGGCCCCTCTAGTAGATATATGCTCGAAAGCAATGGGGAAAAATGATCTGTATAAAAACCAAACAGGTTTTTTCCTATGGAAAATTTTTTTTTTTTTTTATTTTTGTTATTTTAGTGACAACGTTTTGGTTATTTTTCACTTTTATTAAAAGGTTAAAAAACAACCTTTAAGCCGGAATTTGATCGATTGTAATTTGTGAGAATGTTGCTTTTGTTCACATGTTTTGGGTTTTTTTTAAAAGAACATCTTTTTAAATTTCACAAGCAGCCTAAAATAGTCAGCAATAGTTTAAAACACAGAAAAAACAATCATTAAAACCCAAAAAACATAATTTTTTTTTAAAAATTTTCCCCTAAGAAAAACCGACTGTTTTGTTTTAAAACCCACCACTAAACCCCGTATTTTTCGAAGAGTTTTAAAAGGGGTTTTTGGAAAATAGTACACTAATTTGTGTTTGATACTTATAAAATTTTTTTAATTTTGCTAGGATTAATGTGATCCCATGCCCAAAAATGCTATTTTTTTATACAGCTATCAATGGATAAGTATGACAAAAACCGAAATGTAATTTTTTTTCAATAGAAAAAAATTTTTTTTGTTTTTAAAATTTTTTTTGGTGTGGTGAATAAAGGGTGGGGTTTTAAGTTTTGGGTTTGCAATAGTAATGGTTGTTTTTAGTTTCATATATATACTTTTCAGATAAAAGAAATAGATCAGAAGGGAAAACCAAAAAAAAATTTACTAAAAAAAAGGGGGAGAAGGGGTAGGATTAGCTCTTCTATTTAAAGAAAAAAACATCAGTGTCCGTTTTTTGGGGTTTTTTTTTTTTTAAATTTTAAAAAAACCTTTTTTTCCTAAAATTATTAAATATCTCTCATATTTGGAATACAAATTTTAAAAAATTTTAAATTTTTATTTTTTAAAAAATTAATTAAGGGGGAAAAATTTTGGGGTTTTATTATATTGTTCTACGTCGATTTTCGCGCTTTTTTTTAAATTTTTTTTCCGGTTAAAATTTTTTTGGAAAAAAATTTGGTTTTTTTTCCTTTTAAAAAAAATTTTGGGTTTGGGAAATTTAAAAACGTGAAATTTAAATTTTTTGTGTAATGTTTCGTCACAATTATAGAAAACTTTTAAAAAAAACCAAAATTTTTTGTGTAAAACGACTTTGGATCAAACCACTAAAAGAAAAAAAAAACCAGGGCTTGTGTTTCCCCCAAATTTCTTTAAAAATAATATAAGTTTACATAATTTTAGGTCACATGTTTAACTAAAATTTATTTTTGTCTCAAACTTTTAAAAAAAGTTAAGCCCCAAAAAAAAAAAAAAAAATTCCCCAATGACTATTATTTTGGGTTTAAAATTTTATTGTAATATTATTCCTTTTAAAAAACCTTTTCCCTTTCAATTTTTTTTTTGGGGGGTTTTAGAACAACTATAATTTTTTTTTTCATTTTGGTTTTTTTTAAAAAACAAAATTTTAACTTATATACCCCTCTGCGCTATTTTTTAAATTTTTTTAATTTTTTAAGATATTAAAAATTGTTTTGTAAACTTAAAAAATTATTTTTTTTTTTTTTTGTATAATAGGGGAAAAATGTTTTCCCCTTTCTATGACCAAAATTTTTTTGCTTCGGGGGGTTTGATTTTTTTAAAAAAAATATATGGAACACTTTTTGATATTTCTTTTCCTAACCCAAAAAATTTAAACAGAAACAAAAAAAAAATGATATCATTTCCTTTAAATTGTTATTTTACTTTTTTTACTTTTTTATTATTAATTCAGTTTTTTTTTTTTTTATAGCTTGGATATTCAAGACTATCTCCTTAGAAGGATTTTTTCCCCAACATTAGAATTATTTGAAAAGTATTTCGAAGAAAAATTTGAATTTGAGGTAAAAACACCCAATAAGGCAGCCAGAACGCTTTTTAAAAAAATTTTAATTTAAATCTACTGGTCTATCTGCTAGACTACCTGAAATTAAAAATTAAAACTTTAAACGCTTTTTTTGTAAAAACTTTTTTCGAACCGTTTCCCCAAAAATCCCAAGTTCCAATTTACTGATTTTCTTGAAAGTTGACAATAAATTTTTTTTAAACCCCAAAAACCAAAAAAAAAATTAAATTTTTTAATATGGTAATATTTTTGAAACGTCGAAGAAGTTAAAAAAAACCCCAAAAAAACCCTTTTTTTTTTGGGGAAATCCCCTTTTTTGGCAATTTTTTTTTAAAAATTTTTCCCCCGGTTCCCCCGGTCATAATGACATTTGTACTGTTAAAAAAATCTATTTTTTTTATTTTTCAGAAAAACCAAAAAGGGGGGAACTGAAAAGGGGGGGCAGGCTCTTTTTCCCCCCCATTTCCCAAAAGCATTTAACTGTGTAAAATACGTTTTTTTCAATTTTTTTTGGGAATTTTTAGATATAAATAAATATATGAAAAAAATTAAGGGAAAAAATTTTTTTTTTTTTTTTAAAAACCTAAATAATGTCGAACATCGAGATTCAAAAATTTGGAAAAACCCCAATTAAATTATCTAAAAAAAAAAAATAGAAAAATTTTAATATTTTTATTTGTATTTCTTTTTTTAAACCCCCTTTTTAAAATTAGAAAACTTATCCCCCTGTTTATATCGTTTTTTTTTTTTAAAATTTAAATTTTCCCTTTAAAAAAAACCCCAATTTAAAAATACATACCCATTTCTTACATAAAAAATACAAACTAATTTACTTAGTTATCTATTTTTTTTGTCCACATAATGTAATAATTTTTTTTTTTTTCCCCTCGTTTTAATAATATATTTCAGTTATTTTATTTATACCCCCAAATAATAAAACAATTAGTTTAGATATGATAAAAAAAAAAGGTTTTTAGATACTGATACCCCAAGTTTTTAAATAATCGCCATAGTGTTTTTAAAAAAAACTTAAAAATTTTCCCAAAATTTTTCATGTAACAAATAAACTTTTTTTTTCCTTGTAACATAAAATAAATAGTTAATAATTTTATTTTTTTTAAGGTAATACATGGCACCCAACGGGGGGAAATTAATTTCAAAAAATTTTTTGATTCTCCCTTTTTTTTAATTATTTTAAAAATTATAGTTTTCCCTTTTTCAATTAAAGATAAATTTCCAAATTTTTAAAATAATAAAGCATTCAAAAAAATTTGTAAAAAATTTTTTAAATGAAGCTAGTAAATTTTAAATTTTATATTTTTAAGGGAAATGTTTTTAAACATTTAAAAAAAAATTTATTGATTTTTTTTTAATCGTTTTAAAAATTTTTATAACTATGTACCTTGTATATAAATAAGCTGCAGGATTTATTAACAAAAAGGGGAAATTGAAATTTTTTTAAAAAAAAATTTTTTGTATAAAATTACTATAAACATAAATCCCCAAAATTTTTTAAAATTTTTTCATAAAAAAATTTAAACCTATTTATTTTAATATGGTATCCAATGGCGTCCAACCAAAAGGGGGGCAACTATTTTTTTTTTAATTTTTTAAATGTTTGATTTCTTTTTTTTATTTTAGATAAAAAAAAATAAATTTTTCTGAATATAGGGGGATAGCTGGGAAAATTTTAAAATAACAAAAAGATTGGGGAAGGGGATTAAAACACATGTGGTTTTTTACCAAAACTTTTTTTAAAATAAAAGGAAAAGGGAATTTTTTTAAAAGGGAAAAAAAATAGATGTTTTTTCTGATAAAATTTTTTATTGACGTTTATCTCTTTATTAAAAAATTTCTTTTAAAAAATTTTGGAATCAGGGGTTTTTAATTTTTTTAAAATTATTAAATAATTAATGCTTTAAACATTTCCTTTTAAATTGCATGGTTGGTCATGGTTAAAATTAAAAAAAAAAGGGGCCAAAAAACTAAATATTCTAATGGTTTTATGGTATACCCAAAAAATAAAACTTTTTTGTTTTTTTAACCCCTTTTTAAAAGAAATAAAATACCTATATTTTTTTTTGGGGATCAAATGGCGCCCAACACAGGGTTGCAAGGAATTTTCATAATTTTAATGTTTGAAATTTTTTTTTTATTTTTAAAATTAAAATTTTGTCGAACAATAAAAAAGGTTTCATGTAAAAATTTTTTTTATAAAAAATTTTTGCCTTTATTTTTTAAAAAATTTTTTTTTTAGAATTTGGGGAAATTTTTAAAAAAATTTTTAAATATTTTTATAATACAAATATAAATTTTTTAATATTTTTTGATATAGAATACATTTTGGTTTGATCTAAGCATAAAAACCCCTTGTTGGTACAGTTAGTTTTTAAAATCAAAAATTTTTGACATTTTTTTTTTAAAAAATATAAATTTGTTTTTGTATAATAATTTGTCGCCTTTTTTTAGTGATAGTGGTAGAAATTTGTTTATTTTTTTTACAAGGAATAGGCTTTAGGGGTATAGATTTGGGGTTTTTTAAGGAAATTAAAATTTTTGGGTTTTTTGGGGGATTTTCAAATAGAATTCCACCGAATGTCAAAAATTTTTACATAAAAAAAAAATAATTTATGTTTTTTTTTGGAAACCAAGTTATCCTTCTTTTGCAATATTTCAACTGTGGGGTTTAAAAAAGGGGGTGCTATCCTCGGGGCTTGCCGCCACATTTAAAGGGGGCCCCTACATTACGCAAGTTTGGTTTATTTTGTTACATAAAATTGCAAATAGATGTTTTATTATTTCGTTTAAAGAAAAAACATTATATTGTAACTAGCTTTAAAAATTAGCATCAATGGTTTATTTTAAGAAGGGGAAACGATTTTAATGTGAAAATTCGGCTACAATGAATGTAGGCGGAGATATGGCAAGATACACGAGGGTTTTTTACTGCTAAATTTTGGGTTAATCTTATTTAGTTTTTAATATAGGTGGTCGGGTAATAAGAAGTTTTTTTATTTTGTAAAAAAATATTACTTTTCGGGTTAAGGGGTTAAAACAAAAAAAACAAATCATCATCAATCAATCAAATTCATATCTACCCAAGATTTCAAAATTAAAACACTTTCGAAATTTTTGTAACAATCAAATACCTAGGTATGTTCTGTGTAGTTTTTAGGCTTGTTAGGAGCTAATTTTGATGAAAACTAACCCAAATCCAAAGATTTTTTAAAACTCTGCCGTAAAAAAAAATATCATACAAAATTTAAAAGCATATTATTTTGAAAATTATTATTTTATTTAAATAAAATAGGTCATGTACACTTAGCAGAGAAAAAAATTTATGTAGAAAAAAGTTCCAGTGTTTGATATGACAATACCAAAAATTTTTTTTTTGGGAGCACAAATTTTTTTAGTCTGGTTGGTACATTTTAGCGAACTTGTTAATTCAAATAAACCACTTTTGGGAACTTAATAATAAAGTGCCATTTTCCGGTAAAAATGTTCGAAACCCCCTTGAAAAAAAAACTTTTTTTAATTCCAGGACATCCATTTGTAGCATTTTAGTCTGTCTATTATTTTAATACGGGTAAAAATTTTTTAACTGTTTTAAACTCCTTGGTGTAATCTGATGTATTATGATCTATCATAAAAAAAATACAAATAAACAACAACACAAAATCACTAATTCCCGTCCTTAAATTTAGAACATAGTCACAAAAATATTGCTCTGTTACCCTAACCACCCACAGTTCAAACCGCACAAAATACAAATTTTTCATTTTTCGACACGCGCTGAGTCAATGTTTGTTCCGGCGCCGGTTTCAAAATTTTTCCTTTCGCGCTTCAAAAACGGGGCGACAACTAAAAGTGCAAAATAACCCCTTTCGCTCGCGTTGCTATTCATTTAGCTACAGTATCACATATATAGAGTAAAGCAGTTCCAAAATCCCAATCTCCCGGCACTTTAAACCCTGTTAAAGGTGGCACCTAGCCGTATAACGAACAAAACAACTTGATAAAAACCCGCAAAGTCGACACTTCGTCGCGTTAATGACCCCAAGCTTTGATTGGCCGGCGAGTTGACACCGCGCGCCAATAGAAGGGCGACAACCCCCCACTCTTTTCACACCCCGTGGGGCCCGGGGCGTCAGTTAGGTCAAAGGGTGTGGTTGCGGCCTCCGTCTGTTTGTTCTGTCGTGAGGCAGGGGAATTTTGGTCTTTTCGATGGCTTGCAAAGAAAATAGAAGGGTTAGGGGATGTTTTTGAGTCGCGGGGGGTGATAGGTGTGCGGACGGTCGGGTTTGAGGTATAGAGCGGAAATTTTGGGTATTTCGGGAAAAAGCAAGGTGTAGGGTTTCATCCGAGGGTATCTATTAAATAGACAAAAGACAATTTTTATAAATATTTAACACTTTTTTTAAAATAAATATAACACGCATTGTGTTTTTTTGATTTTTAAAAAAATATTTTATATGGTCCTTATGCCGGATTGATATATTTTTTTTTAAATTTTAAAATTTTTAAAAACCCAAATGCAAATAAAAAAATACATTTGGGATTATTTTCCAAATAAAAATACTTTTTGGTATTTTATTTTTTAAAATTGTGATAATAAATATTTAGTCGCACATCGATGTGTGTTTTTATTTGCAGTATTTAAAATTTTTTTTTACAAAGCTTTTTTTTAAAAATTTCATACTTTTTTCAAATCAGTTAATTTTTGGTTTAAACAAAAAATGTAAATTTGTCCATATTTTACAACGGGAGGAAAAAATGGTAAAAATAGGAAATAAAATTAAATTTTCATATATTTATCTAGTAAGTATACAGGTGATTTTTAAATTTAATTTATTTTTTTTTAATTTGTATTATTTTTGGGGAGCGAATAAAATAATTTTTATATAAAAAAATTTTTTAACTTTTGTTATAAAGGTTTTTTTTTTTTTTAATTTTTTTTAAAAAATTTTTTTTTAAAAACTTTTAAGTAAAAAATTTTTTTATTTTTTTAAACCCCTTAATTTTTTGGGTTTAACAAAAAAAAGTCAATATTGGCAATATTTTACAATTTGAAAAAAAAAGGGGGCATAATAAAAAATAAAATTAAATTTACATATATTTATACATAGTAAAAAAAGAGGTAGATGTTTTTTTTTAAAATTTTTTATTTTTTTTTAATTTGTATTATTTTGGGTTAGCGAATAAAAAAAATAATTTTTATTAAAATTTTTTTTTAACTTTTGTTATAAGGTTTTTTTTTTTTGTCTGTAGGCAATAATTTAAAACCCATTATTAACACCAATTAAAAAAAAAAATTTTGGGGGATCAGCTTGTGTCTGTAATCGTTAAAAATATCTTACTTATTTATGGAAAAAAAAATTTTTTATTTTTATTTTAAAGGGATATAATAATAAAATGTATCAAAAAGAAAAAAAAGTTTTAAATTTTTTTTTAAATTTTAAAATTTGGATATAAATTTTCTTATATTGTATTTAAAATTTTTTTAAAAATTAAAACCTTTGTTAAAAAAATTGCTAACCATTGTCAGGTCGAAAAATTTTTTTTATTTCCTTAAATAACAAAATTTATTATATTTAACGGTCAAAAAAAAAAAGTTTATTAAAAACTTAAAAAAATTTTTTTAAAAAACACTTTTTGCAATTCATAAAAAAAAAAACATCTTGATGGTTGTTAGTAATTTTTTTTAGAGATATTGTTTAAGAACATCGTCTAATATAAGTATTTTTTTCGGGTCGGGGCCAAATTCTATTTGTTTTTTTAAATTTTTTTAAAATTTTTTAACACATTTTTTTTATGACTCGGGGTTTTTTTTTATTGCAACTAAATTTTTTGAATTGTTTTTTTAATTCCAATTTAAAAAAGGGGGAAATTTAATCTTTTTTAATTTGGCGTTTTTTCAAGGTCAAACGGACATTTGATAGAGTGTTTTAGACTAAGAAAAAAAAAATTAAATTTTACGATGAAGACAAAAAATTTTTTTGATTGGGTGTGAGAAAAAAAAAAGGGAAATGAAGAAACTTTGTATTGGGCGCACAATTTGAGTAGACTTATTTTGTTTCTTATACGTAACTTATCTTATTGAAATTTATAAACCATTTTTATTAAATATTTAAATAGTAAAGATTATTTATTACTTAACCCATCATTTTTTTTTTTTTATGTTTTTGCAAAATTAAAAATGAATTTAAAATATTTTTTTCTTGTTTTTTAAAAGGGCTGCGAATTATGTATATAGGAAACTAAATTAAAATTAAGGCAGGGTATTCGAAAAGCACACAGCCAAACTTTAGGAGGTACCTAATTCCTCATTGAGAAATATTTTTTTAAATTTTAAAATGGGGCCCCGAAAATGCATAGTTTAAAGAAATCCCAATTAATTTTTTTTTTTTAGTGAAGGATGTTCTATGTTATGATTTTAATTTTAAAATTATTAATTTTTTTTTTAATTTTTTCTTAAAAAGTTTTTTTTTGGGTTTTCATATTTTTAAAAAAAAGGCCCAAAAATTATTTTTAAATTCAAGCCCGGGAATTTTAAAATACCATTAAAATAAAAAAAATTTTTTAAAAATTCCCAAAATTTTCCTTCCGTTTTCAAAAAAAAAATTTTTAAAAAATTTTTTTGCCCAAGTCAAACTGGGGAAAAAAAAACCCCCATTTTTTAAAAAAAAAAAAAATTTTTCCAAAAAAAAAAATTTTAAAAAAAATCAGTTTTCAACTATTGTATTGTGGTGGCTAAATGGTGACCATAGAATTACTTTTGGGCTGTTTTAAATTTTTTCTTTAAAAAAGATTTTAACAAAAAATTTTTTTAAATTTTGGTATGTTCGATTTTCCGGGTTTTAACGTTTTAATTTTAAAATAGAGACCCAATATTTTTTGTATACTTATATAAAAGATACTCTTATACAGGATATTAGTGTACAGGGTCTTTTTTCAAGGATTTTGGGGGCCCCATTTGGGGCCCACCGGTTTTTTTTTTAAGTTAAATAGCCATCTTGTTTTTTTTTCCCCGCAAAATCCCAAAAAATTATTTATCTTTAGAAAAATATATACTATTTTCTTAATGAAACACCCTATTTATTAATTTGTTTTGGAAAGCGTCTTACCGTCTTCATAAGTTTTAATAAAAAAAAAATTCGTATTTATTTTTAAGTAACAACAAAAAATTTTTTTAAATTTAAAAAAAAATTGGTCATTTAAATTGGAACAGGAGAAGGTATCTAAAAAACCAAAGCACACAAAGTAAATATTTTGTGATGGCTATTAAAGCATTAAACTTATTGTAATTATTTCGTTCCCCAAATTTTTTATTAAATATGTTTTGCTTTTGGGAAAAATTTTAAAATAATTTTTTGTTTTGATATTTCAAGTATCTATTGTCGTCAATTAAAATATTAGTGGAGTAAAATTTGGGGAAGGAAATCGCTTAGTTATCGAGAAAAAAAAAACCCGGGTAGAACCAAAAAACCGACTTTTTGGGATTCTTTAAAAGAAAAAATTTTTACCCAAACGCTTTTGACATTTTTTTTGGTCGAGAACTTTTTTTTTCCCAAAAAACCCCCAAAAAAACGGTTTTCAATAAAACACGTTTTTTTTAAACCTCCACTGCTATATCTCTAATAATATTCATGCTATCAGGTTATATTTTTTTTTTAAAAGTAGACACAATAGCGCTTCGAACAACGTCACACTTAAAGGGTGATTTTTTGTTTGTTAATTTTTTTTAAAATTGTACGGAACTCAAAAAAATTTTATTTTTTTTAGCGTAATTTTAGGCAATCGAGGGGAAAAAATTTATTAATGAAAATTTATATACAAATGCTGCGTACAAATTGAAATAATGTTTAAAAAAGTTTTTAAAAAAAATTTTTAAATTCCTGTTATAATATTGAGTCAGTGATATTTTTTTAAGGAGAAACTCATATTTTGCGCGCTTTTTAGCGAAGGGGGCCACTCAAAAAAATTTTTTTCGGGGCCCATGGGGTAAAAAAAAAGTTTTTTTAACAGGTTTAAACGCAGATCTAAATTTTTTAAGTTGTTTTTAAAAAAAGGGAAAATTTTTTAAAATCCAAAACAGGTGGGGGGATTTTTTTTAAACCAAAAAAAAATATCAATCATTGTTATTAATTACCCACCTAATT
>JAHBCN010003750.1:0-71451 GCA_019359885.1 Listronotus oregonensis | reverse complement strand
AAGATAAAAAATTGTCGCATCAATAGTTTTTTATCTGTGAATAGGTGAATATTGGGTAAATGGTCCAATTTGAATTTTTAAAACGGCTTTTAAAAGTTGAGATTAAAAGCTACAAATTGTATACTTCACATTTTCATATAAGTTTGAAGAATATTGTTAAAAATGCTTGTGAACCTAGAGCGTCGAGTGAAAATTCGCGACCGAGGCTTACTAAGTCGACCGTGGAGAGGGCACCCAGCAGCGAAGGAAAAGCGAGAGACGGGCTGCGTATCGCGAATTTTCGCTCGACGCGCTAGGTTCACAAGCATTTTTAACAATGTTCTTTAAACTTATATGAAAATGTAAGATATACAATTTGTAGCATTTAATCTCATCTTTAAAAAGTCGTTTACAAAATTCAAATTGGATCATTTGCCCAATATTTACGGCACTTGCAAGATAAGGGCCTAATTTGTTTATAGTGCGATTGATAAAAACTATTAGTGCGCCAATTTTCATCTTCTGGCAACTCAAAGTATATGTTATTGACTATCATTTTCAAAAAATTTAGCCCTTAATATTGATAATTAACGGAAATACGAATTTTTGAAAAAGGGTCTGTTTTAAGCTTTTTTCCTGCTTTTTCGGGGGAAAATGGTCGGATCGGGATTTTTCAAAAACCATTTTGTAGGTTGTTAAATTCTCTACAAACAGTCTTTTATAAGTAAAGTGATATGGCCAGTACTTTTTGTTATATTAAAAAAAACAAAAAAAGTCCCTTTTTTATAATTATTGTTTAAAAAAATACCCGAAAAAAAATTGGTTGGATTTTTGATTTCAGTTATCTACAGGTTATTCCGGAAGTCATGGCGTAGTCAGATATCTGTTAAAATTAATTACAAAAAAAATCTTTAATGATTGGACTATCAGGAGTAATAAAATCTAAAATGCTTATTTAAAGCCTTTGGCCAATGCTTTCTAAAAGGTAACTGCTGGAATTTCTTTAGGTTAATTAAATTGCTTTTTTTACCAATATGTTTTTTTAACGCATCCAAATTTATTGTTATTTAGATATGAAAGCGTAAGCGAAGTAAAATATACAAATTAATATGTCATTCGTTTTTAAATAGCTTTGAATATAAAATAATTTGCATTGGTTACAAATTACTACATGTCTTACAGGAACCATTTAAAAAGAAAAACGAGAGAGTAATTTTAGGTTTAAATAAAAGTTTTTAAAAGATAATTTTTATTACCTTGTAAATCTTTTAGAAACAGGGTAATCTTTAAATTTCCCTTACCAGACTACGGTTTTACATTTTTTTATGCAACATACGATACAACTTTTACGATGGAAATGTCTTTTCCCATAATTAAGTTACGGTAACACAGTAATGTCATCTAAGCTATAAGCTAAGCCTGTATATTAATCCATTTACTTGCTGCATCGACCAGCGGCTACAAATTAAACAATTACATTGTGGTTGCTCTTATATCAGTACATATATTTGCCTTGCCATTAAAATTAACAAGATGATTAGGTTTTAATTTTTATCTTCTCTCGTTTTAGGACGTTCGTTAAGCTATTAAAATTCTTATTTTTCATTGCAAATAAAACACTATCCTATGCATTAATATATTACATTATATATTGGTGAAAAAATTAATTAACCCTTAAAAAAGTAAAGTTATGAAAAATTAAGATAAGCATATTTTTTGGTTTTTTGAAAAAATCGAAAATTACTTCTAATTAGGGGTTAATATGATGACGCAAAACTAAAATATCATCGAGAATAAAAGCGATTTTAATTGTATATACGCTAAGTGAATTCATCCCCTAAATATGAAAAAAATCAAAAAATCACAAAAAAAAATTAGGACAACCTACTAAGATATTCTAAATAATTTTATTTATTTATTAAATTATAAAAAAACTACCCGTGTAACGAAGGGGTGAACTACCCCCGAACGTGATAACATACGGAATTATAATAGCGATATAAAATAACGGTCCAATATTTTAAAATAGTTCTGACTTTTTGACAGATTACTTGCCCTTATTATTTAAAACTTTTTTTTAAATTAAAATCAACTCTTATAGGTGGTGAAATTATCCCCGAAATATGAAAAAAATTAAAAATTACTTAAAAAATCTAGAAAAAATTACTAAGACATTCTGAATTATTATAAATTCAAATCGTGAACTTCCTACCAGTGTCTATAAGAAAACCACCCCTGTAACAAAGGGGTGAATTACCCCCGAACGTAATGATATTTTCGTATGTTTACGTTCGGGGGTAGTTCACTCTTTAGTTATAGGAGTAGTTTTCTTATAGGTACTGGTGAAAAGTACTTCATTTGAATTTCTTATAATTTAAAATATCTTAGTAGTGTCCCCTCGATTTTTCAAGTAACTTTTGTTTTTTTTTATGTTTAGCGGATGATTTCACTCCCTAGAAGGGTTAATTTTTATTAAAAAAAGTTTAAATTAATTAAATAAGGCCAGCCTCATCTTTCTTATCGACAAAGTAAGATCTATTATAAAATACTTGACAGTTTTCTTATATTGTTATGGTATTTCGTATGTTATCACGTTCGGGGGTAGTTCACCTTCTCGTCAAAGGGGTGGTTCCCTTAAATAGATACTGGTAACCTAGTAGTTTTTGCTAGATTTTTCAGGTAATTTTTTTTATATCAAGGGGATAATTTAACCCCTTAGCGAGTTTAAGGGTGAACTACTAAGTATATTACACCTTCATCATTAAGAAAATAAATCTTTCAATTTTTAAGATTTCCTTTTATAGAAAAAAAATTACTGGAATTACTTTTATCTCGATTGATATTATTTATATATTTTAGTCTTACGTCGTCATCATTACCCCTAATTGGGTGTTTTTTGATATATTTCGATAAACCAAAAAATATGCTCATCTTGATTTTTCATTAACGATAATTTGACTAATGCAGAATATTTTTAGGATTTTTTTCAAGTCTCTGGCAAAAGTGAGAAAATAGGCCAAAAATATGCTGTTTTTGTTGTTTATTTTTTAATAATTTGCAAACCAAGTAAAAACCGACTGCGGCCAGTTATATTTTTATTTTATTATTTACTCTTTGTTGTTATATAAAGTTTTTTTAAGTTTTCTTTATAAAACGATTTTTTTTTATTTAGAAGTTTTTCTTTAAACATTACTATTTGTTATTTTATTTAAAAGTACCCTTTAACTTTAAAAAGTGTTCCTATATTGGTAATGGTGTCAATAACATTATAACTCTTGTTGCGGCGTTCCGAGGCTACGTGATCTGTGTAACGGCTTTTTTAAGTCATGAATTCTTTCCCTAAAAAAATCTTTGTAGCATACTGTAAGACGTTAATACGCAAATATTTAAGCAAGTTTTAAATGAAAAGTGTATTATAAAATTGTAAGTTATGAGACTTTCGGGTGTAATTATTACTTTACGTGTTCTTTTGCAAAGTATTTAAATTCCTTAATAATTTAGGATGTAAACTTTAATTAAAAGTGCATGTGCAAATAATTAAAAATATTTAGTTTGTATTGCTTTGGTATTTTCACGACGCCAAAGTTTTAAATCTGCTTAAAGGCAAATTTAATGGGTGTAAAATGTAATTGTTTTGACTTGTTTTTAATACCAGCTTTCTTTTTTTTTTAATTATTTAATAAACATATTAGATAATATTTTTCCAATAATGTCAAGCGAAATAATCAATCTTTAGGGTGTTCTAAAAATGTATATAAATAATCATATAATGAAAATATTGTAAATTTATCTGTTATATACTTTAAGAAAAAAAAATTAATAGCCTTAATAAAGTAGATCAAATCTTTATAGGTATTTAGGATAAATGTTCTTTGGAATATTTATTTTAAGTTCAAAATTCTTAGGACAAACGGATGGGAAGTTAACAAAGTTTTTCATTTTATTTTTAAGGTGCGGTTTTAATCAAAGCTTAAAAAAATTATTAAGTACTATTTAATAAACTAAATATTTATTCCTCGATGTTGCAACTTTAACCCTATTAAAAAATAAAAAATAAAGCAAAATAATTAAAGTTATCGCCCCTTTATAAATATTTAATTAATTTATTTATTTTGTTTAATCTTGGGATACCGTTGGTGTCTGAGTTGTTTATTTACAAATATTGTACTTAATTAATATTATTTTTAATAATATAGTAATAATAATATTAATATTAATAATAATAATAAAAACATTTTATTGAAAATTAATAATTTTTACAATATTTAAAAACACATATAGGTAAGAGCGTTTTGGTGCCAGAACTAGGCGAAATTTAGCTTTAGTTACAAGATACCAGCTATTTTTACATTTAATCTAGTGTTAACATCACAAACATTAAAAAAAATGACTAAAACAAATTAGGTTAATAAATAAAGTTTAACATATAAGATAATTTATAAAAAATACAATTAATACACCAAAAATGTAACAAAAGACAAATAGAAATTAAAACTTAAACCAAATAGAAAAGAATAAAAATAAAAACACTAATAGAAGCGCATTATGTACGAAGAAGCACATCTCCGTACCTCTTTTTAAAGGTTTTATTACACCAGGATTTCATATCTTGATTGTACAAAAATTTAGAACCGTATTAAACCGTAGTAAATTTAATTAAGGTGTCCTAAAAGTGCTAAAGACAAAGCAATTAAATATGATAATAATAGGCAGATAGACAGAAAATCAAACCATCCACGAAATTGGGGAGTTTTTGTAATATGTGCCATTGGTACTCGCCAAAGAAATATAGTAATATGAATTTTGTTGGATTTTATGAAAAAAAACTGTAAACCTTTCTTAGCAGCGTTAAAAGTTTTTGATTTTGTGATAATCCACGAACTTATAAAAAATTGTACTTGTTGATAATTTGCAAGTTAATTAATTTCCATATTTCTTAAACGCTTTGGACAGCTCTAAACAAGTTGGTGGGTGTGCGAAAACTTATAAAAAAATATAAATATTACTGTTGAATCGAACGGCGAGTTTCTGTGCACTCGTGTGAGGAAGAAGTCACATAGACCGAAAACAGTTTTGTCTCTGGTGGCTAAAGTTATCCATTCGTTTAATTTTTTATTATTTTTGAAATCTTATTTTTTAGGACCGGAAAAAATATTTAATTCGTGTAAACTGCCAGTGTCAGTATACAATTGTAACAAGGTAGCCTCTTAATTTAAAAGCTTGGGACAATTTAATAGGTATATGCAAATTTAAACAGATCGGTTGCCTACTAGGAAGTACAAAGTTCCTAAGCTTTACCATAAACTTTAATCTTTGTTGGCTCAACTAAAGGCTGAGTTAGTATCAACTTGTTTTGCTAGGAGGGCCTTAAGGAATTAAATTTTGGGTAATAATGTAAAGCTAAGTACCTTATTAATTTTTTTCGTAGACTTTAGGAGCAGTATAGATGAAACACTTTAAAAAAGATTTTAAATTTTAGGTATTTAAATTGAAGTAATCAATTACTTATTACAATTTAAATAATTTTGTTAGTTATACCCTAATATTTCCAAAATATGTAAATACAAAGTAAGTATTAAAGTACTTTGGTAATTTCAGTTTCTACCAAGTCAACTGCACCAAGGTCTATTGCTGACTGCATTATAGTATCATAATCCAAAAGGTATAATTCGCATTTCGTTCTAATAAAAATAAATTTAAAAATTTATTTAAAGAACGGTATAGAGGGATTTTTAAATTTGTAAAAATTAATATATAAAAGGCTTTTATTTTACCAAATTTTCCTACTCTATTTTTCTTTATATTTCCCATCACCGTTTAAGTTTTTGTTTTTTGGTGCGATTCTGTTGTAAATATTTTTTTATTAGGATTTAAACTGATAAACTGATCGACTACAAAGGCTAATTATTTTAAGATTCTGACTTTTTTTTAAACTTTAATAACTTGTTTTAAAATATGTGTTAGATTTTAAAATTAAAGTGTGGGTTTTCAAGATTTATAAAGAATCAAAAAAATATTTTTAATATGTTACCGGCAAAAAAAAATGTGCAGGTTGCGGGGCAGATCCACAATTAACAGATTAGGGAATTGTAGCTACAAGACTGATTTTTACCTTTGCTTTACTATTTTTTGGTGATTAGCTGTAATTTGCCCTTTTTTTATTTTGGTTATGCCTAAAACTCAAGTAAATAATTTATTTTTTCTATATATATCGTTATATATATATTATTATTATATATATGATAACCTTTTATGTTCTATTTAATATATATTTGTATATATATATATATATATATATATATATATATATATATATATATATATATATAAAAATAATATATATATATATATATATATATATATATATATATATATATATATATATATATATATATATATATATATATATATATATATATATATATATATATATATATATATATATATATATATATATTCTTGATAAAATTCTCTGCATGCTTTAAATTTATATAACACTGATCAAAGTTTAGATAAACCTTAGCGTATGGGGAGTGGGTGGAAATTAACAAATACAGAATAAGAGAAAACTACCTTTACTTTTGGACTTAGAAAATGTTTTAGTTGGAAAAACTTGTTTATAAAAACTTATGTCATAATTTAAAGGCACAACTTCCCATTTAAAGACTAAAAATGAACTTATCCGGCATAGCGACTGGATTAAACGAAATTTCCTCTTTCAAAAAATTTGCATTGACGTTTTCTGTTCGAAAAACATTAAAATATTTATGTTTATAAAGTATTTAAATTTATCTATATTACTTAAAAAAACAAACGTACAATTATAATTCTTTTTGGATCAATAAGCCAAAAATTTGAGAGGGCTTTTAGATAAATGTTCCACACTTTCCAGAAATTAAAATAAATTTTCATGTTTTTCCATTGCAATATTAAAAGATAAAATTTAATTTGTTAATTAGATAAAAGTTTAAAAACCCTTTTTAGGACCAGTCCATTCACAAAACGAAAACATTAACAGTCATTTTTTTTAGGTAATTAATGGTGTAACTTTTGTAATGTTTTCGTTCTGTAATTGAATTGATTACAAAATAAGTTTTTAAACTTTTATCAACTTTGTTTCAATCGCCATAATTTTAATTAACAGGTTTAATATCGTTTTAAAATATTATAATAGGAAAACATAAATATACATGTAAATTTCTGAAGAGCAAAAACATTTTTTTAAAAACTAAAAATATATGGGATATTTATCTGAAAGCACTTTCAAATTTTTGCCTAAATGATCCAAAAATAATTATAATTTTGAGTCTGTTTTTTAAGTAATCTGGATAAATTTAAATGCCTTATAAATATTAAATTCTTTATATTTTTTCAAAAAAAATCGCTATACGAGATAACTTATAAAAGTAAATTTTATTCACAATTTTTAATTAGAGATTCTGCTTTTAAATTATGACATAGCTTTTTTTCTAAACGAGTTTTTTGTTTTCAAGTTTAAAAATAAATTTGAACTTACCCCATATATGTTAAAGTTTATTCAATCAGTGTGTTGTGAGTTTAAAGACATGCAGAGATGTTTATCAAGATTTTTTTTCGGGTAATATGAAATAAACAAGTTTCCCAAATGGATCGACAAATATGCCGGTCCCTATTAGTTCAGTCACTAAACGTTTTCCGCTTTGAATTTTTAAATGAATTAACCGTTTGACTTAAAATTTTAACAGTTGTTGTAAATGACATAAAAATTTTAGCAAAAAATAAATTCTTGCTCCAAAAAAGTTTGCCTACAAAACTGTAAAAACCAAATTTTGTTTTTTATACAGATTTTTTTTAAATTTAAAATTTACCAGAAAAATGTTCAGTTGCAGTTGAGTTGAGCAGCAGTATATATGGTTGATGCCAAACCTTTCAGAGTCCTTTAGACTATTTCGTAGCTCTGAATTACACCCATTTAGTCGTACCACCTGCGGAATAGGGTTTATGGTAAAATTTTAGAATTAAAGGTATGAGAATTGTATCGATGCACTGAAATCCGTCTCTGGAAACTTAAAAAAAAACCTACTTTGTGTTTCTCAAGCATACTCTCCAATGTTGTTATATAACATACTATACAATGCGTAGCCGATCTTCTAATAAAGATTTAAACTCACAGAAATTAGACGTTTTTCCATTTTAAAAAAATATGTATTATTTCAGATCTAAAGTTATACAAAAAACCAAATAATTAAGTAAAAAATGCGGCATTTCATTCAAAAAAATAATAAACGACTCCTAGCAGTTTTATTTGATATACAATTGTTTTTTTTTATTATTTTTAGATTCGGCAAAAAAATTGAAAGAGGGCTTTACAAAAGTAAGCGTTAAAAAGGCACCAGGTGAGTCCTTGTTTGATTACACTGACATACTCGAGATAAACTATTTACAATAGGGCAAAATGTTTTAATTTGATTTTTTAGTCCCTTTAGAGTACTTGCAACTAACAAACAGTTATGCTATTTTAATGTTTTTAAAAGTTGTTGCAAAAAGTTAATGCAATTAACGTAAACTTGCCTTATCCCGAAGTTAGTAATAACTAAGAAACAGGGTGTCAAACTTTTAATTTTGTTTTCTTTTTTCCGTAATAATTTCTTAACTAAAAGACATAGCAGTACAAAATTGGGTATTTGGAAGTTCTATTCGTCCATCCTTCTAATGTTGCTATTAGAGGGCGCCAGCTACGACCTACCTTACTTGTTTCAGATGACATAACTTTTTGTAAGCTTAGTATATTAACCTCTTTATTAAAAAAGAAGTTACTATAATTCCCGCTGCGCCAAAAATGTATACCCCATTTAGATCTCTAAGATCAACTGTTTTCAAGATAAACGCACTTTAAAAGACCCCGCAATTTTCCTATGAAAAATGGGTTTAGGCCAATTCTTTCCAAACTTTGCGAAATAATAGTTTTCAACACGCTGACCAAAAGTCTTCACGGGCACAAAACCCAAAAACACCTCTAATCCCCCCAAAATCACCCTCAAAGATCTCCAAATCCCCAATGACCTTTAAGGGTAATTTTGGGGGGTTAACGGGGTTTTTGGGTTTTATGCCTACGAAGACTTTTGATCAGCGTGTTAAAAACTATTACTTTGCAAAGTTTAAAAACAATTGGCCAAAACGCATTTTTCATAGGAAAATTGCGGGGATTTTAAAGTGCTTTTTTGTCGAACCTAAATGAGGTATACATTTTTGAGGCAGCGGAAATTATAATAACTTTTTTTTTTAATAAACAGGTCAATATACTAAGCTTAAAAACAGTTATGCCCTCTAAAACAAATGAGGTAGGTCGTAGCTGGCGCCCTCTATTAGTAACATCAGAAGTATAGACAAATTTGAATTTCTTGCCTCAAAGAATCCTTAAATCCCCAATTTTGTACCGTTATGTCTTTTAGTTAAGAAATTATTACGGAAAAACAAAAACAAAATTAAACGTTTGACACCCTGTATCTTAGCAATTATCAACTTTGGGATAAGGCAAGTTTACGTGAATTGCATTAATTCGACCTAAGGAATCTGCTATTGCTCTGTGCCCCATTACTTCTGGGAAACCCTGTATATTCTTTAAGTATGCCTGCATTAAGATGAAAACACACGCAGCAAAGAAAGAAAGTAATGAAATCAGCTGAATGTTGCAAAAAGCACAGAAGTATAATTAGTTATCCTGGTTCAGGTCCTTTTAGAATTTTAAATCTTTATTGAGATACATAAATAATTAATTATTTTTAATCTGTAATCTGTTTAAAACAGACGTCAAAGGAAAAATGTATTTCCCAGGTTTCGTTTACCTCCAAGTAAAAGATTTGCTTTAAATGGATAATTTGATAATAAAATTAATGTAAGGAATACCGTGACTTTTTAAATTAAAACAAATAATAGTCAAGCAATAACTGAAAAATATGGATCTAGGTGTAATGAACTACAAACCAAGTAAAGCTGCGTTTCCGGGATTGGTAAATTAGTTTTAGAGTTTAAGGGATTGGCGAAGTTGTGTAGAAGGGGCATATCTTCCTTTATTATGATGTGGTTGGTCAGACAAATATTTGTAGCAAGGATAGTTTAAGTATTAATAATAATAATAATATTTTACCTTAGCATTTTAAAAGTTAAAAAGACTAGATAAAAAATATTTAGGTCTTGAGATCTATTATTTAGTTATAAGGAAATAGTGTACACCATTTTACACCTGTCTTATGTAAAGCGCTTTTATCGAAGCTGTAGTTTAGGATTGGGTGTGTACAAAATGTAAAAAAAAAACAGTGTAAACTATTTCTGAATAATAAACAGATTTATAGTAACATATAAATTTCAGCATGCAATGGTGATAAAAATATTTAAATAGTAATCAATTCTTAAAAAAAAAACATGTAAATTGCTTTTAATGGTAATATTGTAATATAATTATTATTATTAGGCTTTAATTTCTATCCTATTTAAAATTTCGCATTTTGTTGTAATATTTTAAATGTCAGCTAACAACTAGATAAAGAGTCTTATCATACCCTTTGCTTAGTTTAAAAAAGTATGTATTTTTAACAATATCATTTCGTATCGTATCGAAGCATGGTGAGTTCCCTCACGGGGGCCCTGAGCACTGAGGCCTAAGCCTATTATGCTCTATACCAACCCTTAAGCATACACAGGTTCCGGAACCCTGTCCTGTCCCTTATGTGTGCATCCCTTTTGCACTGATCTGGCGCTATCATTTTCTCTACTGGAGCCCCAGTTTCCTCACTGATGAGTGAGATGAGAGTTCTGTTAGTGATAGGAGTCTTATGTCATTTAGGTCCAGCCATGCGGTTCCTAGACATTTCTCTCTGGTGTGCCCTTGTGCTGGGCAATCTCTAAGTATATGTATGGCGTCCTCTCTTCCCTCTTTCCACCATCTACATATACCTGTCTTACTTTTTCTAATCTTGTTGAGGTAGCGTCTGTTTCTACAATGACCTGTCAGTATGCCTGTCATGTTTCTCATTTGCATGCTACTGAAGTCCTTTATGCTCATCGCTAGGTCCTTTACTAGGTTTTTCCCAATAATAGCCTTTGATTATTTGGCTTTTGTCATTTCCTAGTTCTTGCCGAACCGTTTCTCTATCCATGTTGCTATCTCTGTTATATCCGTGTTACAGGATATTTCCACGGTATATTTAGGTTTATTGTCCTAAGCTCCCAAAATGGCGCGTTTGTCAGCCATTTCATTCCCCGGAATCACTTTGTGTCCAGGGACTCATTGCAGGGTGACTTTGGCGGTTTTCTTAGTTAATTAATTGCCTCCCGACATCTATTCGAAAGTTCTAATTTGTGCACTGTATTAAGTCAGTAATCTATGGCTTTGGCTATTGCCATAACTTCCGCCTGAAATACAGTTGCATATTCTAACATTGTTCTATAGAAAGTGTAGATTGTTCTTTCTATATAGAAACAAAAACCTGTGCGGCCTCCTTTTGTCGAGCCATCTGTCTAGATAACTGTTCTTTCGCTTGGTGTCTCATAGCGTTTGTGAGATCAGTTATCCTCCGATGCGATGTTCACCTTGTGCATAAGGTCTAAGTAAGAGATAACATACGCATCACTGGTATGGTGGACAAAAATGAGACAAAGAAGTGCTGTTACAGAACTGGCCAAAGTACACAGCAGCTATGGACTGTCTCTTAGACCTGCCACCTCTTAACCTCATAGTGATGGGAGAGGCAAGAATGGACTATTTCCGACTGCAACAAAAACCAGCTGGTGTCTTCGCTAGTTTGGGACCAACAACATAAAAGGTCAGATTGGCGGCAACATCCTGGACGAGAGAAAAGATCAGATGATGCCCCAATACTTATTTAACAAAAACTTCAAGGTAAAAGTTTCAGATCCGAAACAAATACGAGAAATACTGGGAAAACCTCAGTAGAATAAGACATGGGAAAAGCTTCACAAGGGGCCCATTCAAAAGAATGAAGAAAAAACTACTTAAGCAAAGTAGGAAAAGACTTCGCATAACAGTAGGGTTGCTAACAGGGAACGATAATCTAAGAGAACACCTACACAAGATAGGCTCACAAAGTGGGAACCCAAGTTGCAGTATGTGCGACGAGAGGGAAAAAACCATATACTGTGTAAATGTAAAGCGTTGAATCAGAAAAGACAGGCATTATTTGGGCAACCGAAAATGAGCCCATAGGAATATATCCACCAACCAGTCTCAAGGGGCACAAAAGCCCAAAAGGCTGCGCTGCCAACGGTAGTGAATCAAGACGGCTCCCAGAGAAGAAAAAAAGGGTCTAAGTGGAGAACTGCTGGGTTGCTATCCTGCTTTTTTGAAAAGGCCACAGTTCTCACTTGGACCATAATGTCACAATGCCTTCCCCTTATCCAGCACTGTCCTCTTCACTCCAGTCTTAGAGCCTCTATCCTCGCTGAGGCCTTGATCATTATATGAAGAGGTGGGAGGGAGCCCCGTAATAATCTCCAGCGATTCCGTCGGAGTTGTAGATGCTGCCTCAGTTTTTAGCAATAAAAATATTAAACATATGCAGAAGCAAAAAGACCTAGCAAAAATAAATAAATAAAAATAGGCGTCTATCAATTTAGTTCGACTCACATTATTGATGTAACTATAAGAAATTTGAATAATTAATACTGAAATTTACGCAGCATCATAAAAAATTGTCATAATAGAGGCCAAATGGACATTTTTATATAACTTATAATTTATTTTAAACGATCCTGGGTGGTAAAACCCGGTAGACGTTTTAATCCCAGTATTAAAATGTGGTTTTAATTAAAGATTAAATATTTTGTGGTTCAGTCAGATTTAATGAGCCTGCTATGAAACGAGGTTGCAAATGTGGTGGCGTCTAAGTACTTGCGAAATGTTTAATTTAGTAAGTGCCACCGGTCACTGCTTAAGTAAAAATAGTTTTAATTTTTTATAGCAAATACATACGCAATGCAGAAAATGTTGTAAAGCACTTTTAGTCTAGTGGAAATCGGCGCATGAGTACCGAAAACTATTCTACCTCATTTTTTTTTATACGATTCTCTCTTAATTGCCCTACTGATGATAAAAATGCATGTTGCCATGGCGCCACCTGGTGCCATATTGTTTAAACCGAAATTGTTTAAACAATTGCAAAGAATTGTCACTTTTTACCCGGATACTTTTTTTTCATATTATTTATTGGAATACAAATAAAAAAGATCCTACGACTTTTACGATAAAGTTAATATTTTTGGAGATATGAATTTTTAAAAATCTCAAATTTGGGTACTTTTGACCTATGAAAAATATATATTATAAAGGAGACTTAAAAATAAAAAATATATTTTTTTAATTCTTCATACAATAGTTAATAATATCCTTAATTGAAATTTGAAAAAAATTGTTTATACAGGTTTTTTGATTGTTTATTATGCGCGCTTTTTAACATTGCTCTCTTTAACAATTTTAATAAAGTTACTAGTTTTTAAGATAAATGATAAATAATGATTCAGGACACAGAGGGGCCGATGCAGCGTATGAGTCAGAGAGATGGCGTTGAGTATCGTAAGGGACGCATACTTGTGAACGCGCTTAATAAACAATCAAAAAATCTGTATAAGCAATAACATTTTTGGTAATCTCAATTAAGGATATTGTTTTTATATTCTCATAATTAAAATAAAAAAAGTCTTTATTCAGTCATGGTGAGGCATTATGACATTTAGAATTACAATACGTCAGATCTCTTACATTTAAAACTAACCACAACTAACCAAAACTAACCGAAACTAACCACGACTGACCGCAAGTATAAACTTATTTAAACGTGTTACAAGTACAGTCGACGTTTGATCGAGTGTGCCAGTCGCTCCTAGAATCGACTAGGCAAAGCCCGAAACAGATTATTTTACTTTCGACGTTTGACTGAAAAGTTAGGAACTTTTAGGTTTGACTAAAAATACTTTCTGAATCTGACGATGAGGAGGGGTGATAGATAACACGGCACCTCACTCAGTACGCCGCCCATCCTACTATTGTATAAAGAATAAAAAATATATTTTTCTGTTTTATTTTTTTTTCTTAATAAATATTTTTCATGGGTCAAAGGAACCCCAATTTGAGATTTTTCGAACTTTCATCTGCAAAAATATTAATTTCTTGCAATTGTTTAAACAATTTCGGTTTAAACAATAGAGCACCAGGTAGCGCCATGGCAACATGCATTTATATCATCAGTAGGGCAATTTAAAGAGGATCGTATAAAAAAATTGGGGTGAAATCATGATTTTATGAAACATCTGCTTTTTTGATAAAGTTGGTGGGCTTCTTGTTCGTTTAAATTTCTACTTTCTAATGGTGTAAAAAAATATACATTACTCTGCTTAAAGTTCTCAAAAAATGCAAACAAAAGCGATAAAAATTTTATCCGATTTTTTTTTAGTCATTATGTACAATTTTAAGCTTTTTTTTATAGTAGGGATTAGGAATGCATATCTATGCACACCCCGTGTTCTAGCGCACGTGGTAGTGTGGGAGTCCGGACAGCGCCGACCCTAAAACCACTAAAAACTTCAAAAAAGTAAGATTTCATGTTACAGTGATAAACACAAAATTGCAAATCGAAATATACTACTATAATTAACAACGACCTTTGCCGCGACGAAAAATCGCTTCCCGTGAAGGTACGGTTTCGCTGGAGCGATTGGTCGCAGCGTTTGTCGACAGCGTCTGGTAGCCCTGGACTGGTTCACTGCAATTTATATGCATATGGTTTCGCTCGCACGACTCGGAGACGCGGCGCTTGTCGGTTGTCGCTGAGGGTGCAATCAGACTGCTGTAGAAACCAGTTTAGTCGCGATCGCCAAGCAAAATGGCTCGGTTTTCTGCCTAGACTTGCTGAAAATTTGTTAATTGGTTTTATAACGTCGGGCGTAGTCTAAACGCCTCATCCCCGACAATCACGTAGGGCATTTTCTTGTCTGAATTAGACAAATATTCGTCTGGTGGAAAGAAATCTACGGACCCCATTATTTTTTTCCCGAAAGCAGATTTATTAAAAATGGAACTATCACCTTCCTTTCCATAAGACCCGATATCCAAAGCAATAAATTTACATTCTGCATCTACTAAAGCAAGCATAACAATAGAGAAAAAATCTTTTTAATTAAAATATAAAGATCCTGATTTAGCAGCTGCGAAGACTCGAACATGCTTCCCATCAATGGCTGCAACACAGTATGGGAAATTCCACTTGTTCCAAAATTGAGCAGCATTTCTTTCCAAATTTTCCTTTGTTGGTGCAGGTAAGAAAATTGGCGTCAAACTTCTACAGATTGCTGCAAATGTTTCCTTGACAATAACACTGATATAACTATGCGATATTCTAAAAGCAAAAGCCAAAGACCGAAAGCTCTCCCCCGTCGCCAGATACCAAAAAAAAAATATAATTAAAATAATTATCTTTATGCTTAATTGCATAGTAATGAATTGTATATTATACAGTTTAGCGGACATACAGTGGTACTTTATTGTACTAGTAAAATAAAGTACACTTTATTGTTTTTTTACTGAGAAAAATGTGTAACATCTGTTATGGTCTAGTCAAAGTAAAGTCTGCCATAAAAAGTTTCAAGAAATAAACTAAAAAAAAATTTTCATTGCCATTTGGGAGTATCGTACATACAATCGTAATCGAACATAAAATCATGAGATACGCACAAAAACGGATTAAAACAAAAATAAATAAATATAAAAATAGCAGTTTTTCTTTATTTTTAGGCGATGGGTGCAAAAAGCGGTGGAAAGGAATCAAAGACACATACTTCAGAATTAAAAAAATGAACTTGGGCACTGGCTCATCGGCTATTGACAAACCATCGAAGTGGAATCTCTTTCAGCTACTGATTTTTCTTGATAAAATAAAACACCATCGTGATTCTCGGAATACTTTAGATGAATCCGCTAGTGACGATACTGAAGAGACCCAGCATCTAGAAGCAGCAGAAGAGTTGGGAGATACCGATATAGAAGAGGTCCATAGTCCAGTATTCCAAAGCGAACCAGAAAATCGACCAGGCCCTCAGAAAAATTTGAAGATAGCGGCAGTCTTACTTCCGGCAGCTGTTGTTCGGCCCTTATCAAACCCAAAAAAATCTGGCAAACGAGATACCAAAGACGCTTTCTTCATGGGATACGAAGATAGAGCTCCGAAACGTATGAAACTCCTCGAGACTATACAAAGTAAACAATTAGAAGAGAGAGAGGATCACGTTGACATACCAAAGACGCTTTCTTCATGGGATACGAAGATAGAGCTCAGAAACGTATGAAACTCCTCGAGACTATACAAAGTAAACAATTAGAGGAGAGAGAGGATCACGTTGATTTATTCATGAAGAGTATTAGTTTAAGAGTCAAAAAGCTTCCCCCAGTACTGATTATCGAAGCCAAAATAGGTATTTTTACTTTAGTAGGAGGGCTGGAGACCAAAGTAAATTCGATTAAGTCAAATCAACCTTCACTTTTGAGAATACCTGATAAAACACTTTCTAATAATAATATCCCGTATACTTTGGATCCCTATTATGCGTCTTCCATTCCAATCAATGCCCAAAAATGCTCAAACTACTCAGTACTCTACTAACCAGATTGATGCGTCAACACAGCCCGGTAAAATTGTGCTTCACGATTCACATATTTTACAACCTAGTTCTTCAGTTCTTTCCACATCATCCCCTATTTATTCAAATCGTAATAACCGTCCTTTTTTACACAGTCATCTTCCTAGTGACTTAGATACTTCAGGTATATATGCTTCACCTCCTATCCCTATCGACATGAATCGTTCTGATGTTTCGCAGCCTCTTTCCTCAGTTATTACCAACCCCTTACGTACTTCTCTGGATTGTCAAAACCCCCCAGACAACTATCCGATGTAGATGCAAAATATCCAACTGACCTAAATAATTTTACGAATACTCAGAGCTACCACATTTCGCCAGACAGTGAGAATAGTGACATAACAAAACCTAGAGTAGTAGTTATTCTCAATAAAGTATGTAACTTTGAATAAAAACTTGTTATTCAAAATTATAGTGGATTATTTTTACCTTAAAGTTAAACCCAACTTTTCTTCTGCTGTAATTGTATGGGGCACACAATTTGTTCCCGGCTTTGTCAACTCAAGTTGTACAGTAGCTAAAACAAAGTCAAATTGTTGACGATTTAATCGGAAAAATTCTCTAAATATGTTCTCGTCCTCTTTTAAATGCCTGTTAATAAGAAGACTGAAATGTCCTTCCTGCGTCCGTTTTTTGAACATATCGCGTTTATCGCGCCGTTTTCTAAGAATAGTTCGTTCGATTATCATTTGTTTTTCATCCTTTTCTTCTTCTATAAGTATGCAAAGAATAGTATCCACATCCATTTTTATTAATTTCAAATTTCAAAACAGAAACAAACGCACACATCAAATACTGAACTGCGACTGTGGGCTACTTCCTACTTCAGTCGCATCAACGAAACCACACTGTGGCGGCGATTGGCAGCTGCGATGGATCGCGGTAGCCAACTGCTGCGATTGATTGCCCCATAGAAACCGTACCTTCAGATCAGCAAAGTTAAGCGACGCCGGGCACGGTTAGTATTTAGATGGGTGACCGCCAGTGAACGCTGTGTGCCATTCGTTGTGGTTCAGAACCCACGTTAAACTGTAGGTCGTCTCTGGATGACATTACCCAGGTACTAATGTGGGTATAGACGGAGAGCTAGAGCCGCAAAATTATCGTCATCAGAAATATGATCATAAAAATATAAAAATGCCTCTTGATACATAGTAAATGTATGCCAAATTTTATTAAAATATTAGAAGTAGTATTACTGATATTAATAATAAATGATTTATTTTTGAAAATTTTAGCACTCTGTATCTCAAAACTTAGAACGTTTAGGACATACGTTCATATAAACTTTTGGACCCAAAAATTGCTTCCTTAAATATTGACATTCAATTAAAAAACTCCCTGTAAAAGAAAGCGCTCGGGATAATTTGACCCCGTTTTACCGCCCTCGGTATCCACCTGTCAACCTTTTTAAATTTAGACACCTTGGAGGTTTAACTTTAAGTGGCCAAAATGGCTGACATATTATCGATGACGATTTTTTCCTAAAAATTTTGAACTTTCACCTGCACGGGAACATAATTAGCAATACTAAATAAACATGCTTTATGGGAGAAACTCCATATTACTGATGAGAATGATTTTTCGGCTAAAAGGTGTCGGGAAATGCAATATCTGCATGTTTTGGTGCTTGAATGGCGTTGACGGAAAGAGGAATAAAACGGGCTAAACATCTAAAAACCTATTTTATTCCTTTTTAATTTCTTGATTTTTTTGTTATAAAGTTCCTAAAATAAGAAAATTAGGATGAATAGTTTTTTATGAGAGCACAAGGAAAAAGCAAAAAGTATAGTTTGTAATACTCTTGTCAATACTTTTATTTTGCGTATAGTTACAACACCAACTTCCTAGAAAATTCGTAGCGAAATAAAATCGTTGGAAAAATTTTGCGAAATCCTGACAAATATGCCTTTTAAATAAAATTTACCAGAACCAACCAAAGGCATCGTAATGGTGTTATTCATGGGTTGTTCTATCGACCACCGCTTAAAGTATTCAAATAGAACCCTACTTAAATTGTATAGGTTAGCGATAATCAGAGTACCCGTATCTCTTTATTATCATTCAGATGGGACCTGCAGTTTAATCTGTAATATACTTTTTTTATTGGATATTAATAGGAATATTATAGTTTAAGTCCTAAAGCGCACAACGACTACAACAAATTTAATTTAATATGGTCAGTAGTATAGTCAGTAATGTTGGTAAATAAATTAAAAATAGAGAATTTATGGAACGTAAAATGTAATAGGCTACGCTACCCAAACTGATTAACTAAAATTGTTTTCGCTGATGGAAATAAAAACGATTAAAAATTTTATTGCATAATTTACTTCCTCTATTTACGTTGTAAAACTGTAATTATTATTTTAAAACATAGTTTTCTAATTTATGGCTCAGTAAAATTATTTTAAATGCTCTAAACTAACTAAGTACAAATTTTTTAAATAACTTAAATTATTAGTGTTTATTTATTTTGTGTTTTATTTCGTTTATTTATTAGCAATACATTTTATCCTAAATGTACCCCAGTCACACCTATTAGTAGAAGATCCGAACCTAAAACGACCTTCACTGGGCTGAAAATAAAATGAAAGTTTTTTTTTTATTTAAGTTAGTTGAGGTTAGTTGTGGTTATATATTAGAAAATCTATGAAAAATGGGTTTGCTAAAAAATCCTGGACAAGCTATTTTAATGATAATAATAGTAAAAAATGATTTTTAATTAAAAGTTGTAGTTGTAGGCCTTTAGCGATCTTTTGACCCACCTTCCGATGAGATAGAGACTTGAAATGTTAAAGGTAGGTGGAGGGCCTTAATAGCATCTCCCGAACAGAATTTTAAGTCAAGGATAGCACTCAAGCCGGGAAAGATATTAAGACGCCATTAAAAAAAAATAATAGAAGAAGGTCGGGGCTAACTCCTTTACATTTAACGTTTTTACAGGGCATTACGGGAAGGCGGTCCAAATCGTTTTAAAAAATTTAAATGCATATATCTTAAAAACGGTGCCTCGGAAGGCCTCAAAAATGGCACCCTTGGTCCTTATGGACCCCTTCCAAAATATAATCTTGAAAATAGGTACACAAAATTTGAAGGTCATCTGAAGAACACGTGACTTTCATGAGCAATTACGCGGAATCGGTGCGTTGGCGTTAAACGTGGTTTGATCTTATTTGAAGGGTTTATATAGCTTAACCAACCGATAAAAATTTGAAGGTTCCAGGTGGAGGTCAATGGAGCCTGACCGGTCTCCCCTAAAAGAAGGTAGCTGCCCCCTCCCCCAAATAACCCTTAAACCCCTGTGACATTTTGAACGACCTTGAAGAAGATTTGAGGTTGGAATTTCGAAATTTAAAAACTATAAAAGATACAAAAAAACTTATTAAAGCAAGGTTGAAGTTTTTAACATTTTAGGACTACGATGTTTTTTTGCTAGTTTTGATAGTTTTCGAGCAAACCCATTTTTTATACATTTTTTTATTTACCAAATTTATTTTTTAAAACTAAACGGTAAAGATCGATCTAGGTTCGAAACTTAGAATATATTTTCTAAAATAAAAATAAGTAAATATATAGATTTATTAAAATATTATAAAAGGTGTGTTAAAATAATTATTCACGAAGATATCTAGCACTTTCATATTTCCATTTACCAGTGCGTAGTTTACTTTGATATCTCTTCAGTAGGTTTTAGATTCTACAAAAGCCCAGAGAGGCCAAGTAAAAAAAAAGTTAAAATTTTAACAAATTAAGCTTAATATGTATTTTAAACTTTACAATGTTGTATAATGATAAAATCTCAACTTACTATATTGAAATTCTAACATACTATTTTTTTTAAGTTTATAAGAGTCCGCGAAAGCCTATATGGAGCCCAAGTACAAAGTACCGTGGGTGCCGGGTTTTCAGATGTTTAACCCATTTAATCCCCCCAGTTCCGTCAACGCATTTCAAGCACTGAAACATGCAGATTAAATTTAAATTTTATGGCACCTTTTAGACAACGGAGTAATGACACCATGGATCTTACATAAATAACTCCTACCTCTGAACTACCCCCATTAAAGCCTGAGTAACGTCATCAAGACGGAAACTACAGTTTACCTTGAGTTCTACAGCACACCCAACGGTGTTAACTGGTGGTCGGTTACCCATCCAATTAGTAATTGTGCCCGACGTCGCTTAGCTTCGCTGATCTGATCTGACTTTTTTTTCACTTGGTCTCCATGAGCTTTGTATATTTTGCAGTAGAAGGGTAGTATCTGCAACTGTTATTAAAAAAATAGCCATTTTAAGTTTTTTCCGTTTTTTAAGCATAAGTTATCTGTTTTTATTTACCATTTTAATAATATTTTTATAAGTTTTTTTTATTGGAAAAATATGTCTTATAGTATAGTCACAAAGAGGCATGAAAATCCAGGTTTGCAATCTAAATATCTTATAGGTTTTACCAAAAAGTCATTAATCAGAGATAGTGTAAATATTTTTACTTTTTTTATCTCTGACATTTTAAAGCACAATCAAAGTTATTTAAGTTTAAAATATTGTTAAATTTTGGGTATACTTATAATTTTTTTTAATACTTCAAGAATCGTGACCGACTTGTCACCCAAACATTGGTAGAATTTATAAACTTTTAAAAAGTTGTTTAAGTTTCTTTCAGGTAATTTGTAATTGCGGAAGATTCAGTCGATTCTGTGCGTGTACGTAATGCGTGTGCTTTGATTTTCATAGTAAAATATAAATTATTAGTTCAGGCTTACAATGTCAAATAGGATATTTAACATAGTAATTATGTAAATTTTATAACTTTGCAGAGTGAGTGAAATCAGTATGTACTGGTAATATTTTTATGAAAAGCTGTAAGCTCTGATCTGTTAAATATTTAATTTACAAATAAATACTAAGGCTTCTGGTATATTTATTAATAAAAATATAGCAAGTGTGTGCAAGCTTGCAAAAACTAAAACTACAACTTTTATTTTTAAATAAGCTGAACAATAATAAGATTTTTTTTAAATTTGCTTTATAATTAAAAAACCTAAAGTTATTAAAGCTGATATTTATTTATTTTTATAGAAGAGAAAACATTTCTATTAAAAAATTACGTTCTAACATATAACATTTTTCTCCACATAATCAAACGGTTCTTATTCCAACTTTAAATGGGACAATTTTTAACATAAAATATAAATATACAGGGTGGCTTAGTTAGTAGAAATGACGTTATCGATGATTTTTAAAATAGAAACCGCTATATTTTAGTAAAAAATTTAATCTCCATGGAGAGCCGATTTTAAAAACATAAAATACCTATGGTTTAAGGTGGTACTTTGTGGTAACATAATAATATTATATCCGTTGCATAGTAGACAAACGCATAAGTAATTTAATAATAATACTCAAATACTTGACAAAAAATACTATTGTGTCAGCATAACAAGCATTACCATAGTTACAAGGCAGATACTAAAGAGCGTTTTCAAGTATTGTTGGTACCCACTTACACAAAATTAAAAAAAAGCAAAAAAAACCTAATACCCCGTACCTAAAAAACTGTCAAAAATTTCATCTTTTTTGCTTTATCAAATAATGACCTTGTTAAAGCAGCATATTACACATTATGTATACAATTCTTTACCACCCTGTAACTACAAAACTTCCATATAAAACCGTAAGTGTTTTAGGTATGTCTTTAAAATCAGCTCTTTGTGAAAATAATAAAACTGCAATAAAATATGGTGACTCAGTCACCCTGTATATTTATATTTTATGTAAAAAATGCGCAATTTAAATTATTTATTTACGTGTTCGAGGGCGTTGTCTATTTTTTTTTTGCTTAAGTAAATAATAAATTTGTTTTATAAAAAAAAACTTAATTATAAAACACGAGATTGAATATTTTAAAATAGCAAAATTTGTCATTGCCGTTATACCATTTGAAATAGGGCAAAGATAAATAAATACTAAAAATCCTAGGATTTTATTGTCGACAGAGATTTTCAATAAAATAAGGGCATTTGAATGTATTTATATATTTTATCCGGAGACGGTTACCTTTTCGCAATAATAAACATAAATATCGCATATCTCAACTGTGTAATCCGTTGGAGGCAGAAATCGCATAGCTAAAGGCTACATTGGCCTGGATGTGCTGTACTGATATCATTTTATGCAAAATTATGTACAAATGCCAGTGTTGGAACAAATGTTGTACATTGTTAACAACGCAACGGTGCGTAAAGCAGGTTATTTGATTATAAATTATATTGTAAAACAAGGGAACGTTATCATAGCTGAAATAATGCGATAAAATATATTTAGAACAGTGTAACAATTTTTAAGGCGTTTATACATATATGTAGTTTGATTTTTAAAAGACAATTGTTTAATAGTTTTAAAACTAAATATAATGTCACAAAGTGACAATCCGCGTTAAATATTTAGTTTAAACTACTTAGAATGTCGCCTTAAAATATAACTAATATTATGAAATCCGGCCGCTAAAATCTAAAGGTGTCTATTTTTTGATGAAACTTAATTTTCATAAATAAAACATAATAGTGGAATAGATTACAGCAGCACTGGTTTTTCTGCAGTTCTTAGGATATAAAAATAAAACTTGGGAATATCATATAACGTTAAATTTGACGTTTTTGACAAGTTAAGTAACATGAACTGACTTCGGTTTCACCGGAAACGGCTTCAAGTTTTAATTTTTAAACCACACCCCGTATATAATTACATTTTTTCGATTCCTGAGAACATTCTGCATCTAACAATACCCCACTTGTCAGATTTTGACAGGTTGGATAAAAAAATTAATACGAAACCAAAGGTGCAAAAAATGATTTAAATAAATAAAAGCTATTTTTGCCAGTATTTTTTGAAGAAAAACTTATTCCTTATAAACTTAGCATTTTTAATGATAAAGTGTACTTTGAACATTTAAAAAAATGGGTTATTCCTATATTAAAATTTCATAACCCAATTGAATTAAGCGGAAAGCGTTTATAGGTTGTTTTTATTTTTCTTAAATTAATTGACATCAAAATATTAACTTGTGGCCCATCATCGTTACCTTGATCGACAAAAAATCTTTTATATCTGTCAAAATATGACATATGGGGTACTGTTGAATGCAGAATATTTCCAGAAAAAAAATTGTAAGAAAGTTACAGGGTGTCTTACGTAAAAATTAAAAGTTAATGCCGCTTCCGGTGAAACTGAAAGTCATCAAAAGTCATGTGACTTACAAAAAAAAGTTAGTTTTGACAATACGTAATATACTTAAGTTTTATTTTTCTATCTTAAAAAGTGTAAAGGGGTGCGCAAGCTTTTGGATCACCAGGTTTATTGGTATATTTTAATAATGGTGGTTGCGGAATTTTGCCAGGCAGCTCTGCTGTAGTCTATTCTACTATTATTATTTTATACCTGCCGATTTAAGTGGCCGGATTTTAGACTATTATACGCGATTAGAAGAACACTGACTTTTTTAGTTAAAACCATGGTACTAAGGTTGGTATTACCATGTTTTGTTGGGATGAACGTTTACTTGTATTACACTTAATGAGAAAGTAGTAATATACGACATATGAAATAAGTAGGATTAAGAATAATATTTTGTACAATTAGGTAATATTATTAAAACAACTTAGAATAGTGACAGAATCTCGATAGAAAAAAAAACAATAATTTGGCTATTTTGCTTTTGGAATCTTAGATAGTCTATTTAATTTCGATCACAGATACGGTCCCAAAATTTTAAAAGTTGAACAACAGTAAGGTAAAATCACGATTTAAAGATAAATTGTTGATAATTGTTGATAAATTGAGTATTTTTATATTGTTTTGATGTCTACATACACAAATATTTTTGTAAATCCGCAGAACTTTTTAACTATGCAACTATTTTTTAAATTATCTAATTTAATTTTTTTACTGTTTAAAAAACAACAAACATAAAAGGACCCAGTTTTTGCAGTATAACACAGTAAGATTTGTAAAAATGTCTGGTTAAAAATATTACTTTATTTTAAAACATTTTAGGTAGGTAAATATGTTGTATTTTGTTGTGGCGGATTCATGTATCAAAAAATCTGGGACTGCTTCTATTATGGTCTCAGATAGGTAAGTAGGTTTAAAGTGAGTGGACTTTTTACGCCCTCCACTGCGACCGCTCGGTCTATTGTGGCTCACACCTTTTTATATTTCTCCCAATAGGACCGGAATTCTACTCTTACTCGTGTCGCTACCGGACACGAGCACAATATGTGTTCTGATGTATTCCGGCGTCCCTGTTTCCTGAGGGGTATGACGAGCAGACGATTATATCCGTCATGCCCTCCTCTTTCGGTCTAGTGACGTGGGTAGCTACCAGGTCCTTGTTACAGAAACCAGATATTCTTTCTGAGGCCGCATCTCCGGCCTGACCTATGAAAACGGTCCTATCTGCTTTCTGTTTAAAGCCAGGGAACCGTTTTCCCTATAAAGGCGGTTCTGTCCGCCTTCTGTTTGGATACAGGGATCCCTTTCTTAGCACCTGAAGCTTCTGTTTGGAGCTAAGGAAGTAATAGTCCACCACGGCAGAGCCCCGCATTAACGGAGTAAGGCTAGATACTCTGGGAGGTCGCTCTGTATCTCAGAGGCACCACTGGAGACACCTGTTTAAGGCACAGGATGTCATTCACTCATCAGCACGGTATGCTAACACCTTGAGTAAAGCCTTGTGTTCATTTTATACCACAGGAGATGAGGCATTTTGGCTAGGAATTTTTTTGTCCTGCATGGATTTACCTGAAATTTTTACAATGGATAGGGAATAGCCCAAGGATCAAAGTTTATATCATGCCGAGGTGTGCTTTTATCCTGGGGGTGGTTGCCACCCCATCTTGGGGGTGAAATTTTTTTATTACATTTAAACTACAGAAATCGATAAAGAAAGTAAATTTAAGTAAAAAATGTTCAATACATTTTTTTTTCGTAAAACTAATATTTTTGAGTTATTCGCGATTGAAAGTAAAAGATTTTCGACGAAAAAATCTACGTTTTTAATGCGGTTTTTACGAATAACTCTAAAAATATGCATGTGATCAAAAAAACTGTAAGAAGCAAAATTGTAGCTTATAAAAAAACTACAAAAAAATGTTATTTTATAATTTCTCTACAACCAATACAGACCGAGCTACGGCTTGTTAATGGTTAGCTTTTGTTCGTCAAATGTTAAATTTGAAAGATTCAAAGTTTGCATTTTTCAAGGAAAACATAAAAGGTTTTTTTTAATATATGATAAGACCCTTCTTTTAAAAGCAAAAAAAAGTTTAAAGCATGAAAATTGAGCGAGTTATGATAAAAATAAGGTCGGTCCCTACGTTTTTCTACGAAACGGTCATTAAAAACAACCCCCTAATTCCCCTCTTAATTAAAATAGATCTTTCCCCTTCTGCAATTCTTTTTATATATGTATTATTAATACATTCTAGAAGTTTAATCAAATGAAAATGCTTAATTTTAGAAAAATTGGAGCTTAAAGTGAAAAACGATTTTCCGCAATTTCGTAAAAATATCAATTTTCTTCAAAATAACCCCAACAATACTGGAGATACGAAAAAAATACTAGGATGAAGAATTATACCTTTTTTGATAACAAATACTGTTCATTACATATATTTTTCTATACAATAAATATTTGGCCAGATATGACCGTTTAAAGCTTCTATTTACGAGCGAGCACCACCTTATTCTAGCCCTTTCAACTCATCCCATTTTAAAACTAAGGGATTAAAAAGGATTTAATTTACATAGCCTTGTAGCTCTTAAAAAATCCTACAAAATTATTTGTTCTCAAACCTTCTAGCATTAAAACTAAAGGAGCTATGTTTAAAAAACCAATCAACTTTTTTTTCAAAAAATTCGAATAGCCCACTCCGGAGCATAATATTCTATAAAACCGGTATACTTTATACTTTTACCGGTATAATTTTTATATGTAATTCTACTTTCTTTTCCTATTATATCTATTATATATAATAGGGTAATAATTTATTAAGTAATAATAATAATATTTCAGGCAGTAATATTTTTCATTATTAAATCTGTCAAGCTATTAATTTTTTGGGGATCATTCTTTTTTTTTTTAATTAAGCTATAATAAGGGTTGATTTATAAGGGTCGAAAAGTTGCGACATGAAATTAGTAAATATTTTAAGCAACAGCATTCTAAAATTAAATTACGCTGGTAAATTAATCATTTTTTTAGGGTAAATAGTTTTTTATTACTTTAAGTTTAACAAGGGTTGATTTCTAAGGGTTAAAATATTTTAAAATTGTATTCTAAAGCATAAAACTATCATTTATCAACTAATTCAAACCAACTTTTACCCATCTTAAGGTTTAAAATGTTATTCCATAAGATTTGACAATTAGGGATAGTTTTTACCCTTAAAAAACAAACAGCGCACATCACCATGAAATAGAATTTAAAGTAAAGGGTTAGAAGTGCCTTATTTTAAATTTTTATACAAATCGATGCAGGATAAAAAAATTGCAAGGTTTTGCAATTTTTTAGCTTTATTCCCGGGACTATAATTATTTATCATCAAATCGTTTTAATTTGTCAAAAAAAAATTTTTTTGTAAATCTCGTAAGGGGTGGTTATTTAAAGGTTAAGTTATGGTGGTTAAATCTTTATTATACCGTTAACTGTTAAAATATATTTTTTTCTACAATAAAAGCGTTATTAAATAATTTTAAAATCAAAAAACATTTTTTTTTGAATTTCGTTATTAAGGGTGATTTTTAAGGGTTAAAAGGTTAAAATATATTGTTAGATATAACTCACAACATAAAAACAGATTCATTCTACATATCTAGCTATGATTTTAATTTACATAAGGTCTATTTCTATGGTTTTTTTAATTTTTTAGCATAAGGGGTGGTTTTTTTCCCTAAAAATAAAAAACACACCCTAAGCTTATATAAATTCTGATCTAGAGGGTAAAAGCAACTTAATTCCAAATTTTCATAATAATTGAAACTGTACAAAAAAATCCGGAGGTTAAACAGCTTTTTTCTTCCCATCCACTGTACTATTAGCTTCGGATCCCGTTCCATACGTTAGCCAAAAGAGTTGCCGATAACCAGCAACTCTAGCGCATGTTCCAAAAGATCCTACTGGGCCCAAACACGACGTGTGAACACAGCGGTTGGGTCTTAGGGTATAATTCTTCTGCGTACACAGAAAGGATCGTACCATTTTTAAAACACAAAACACTATTGAATTTCAAATAATAATAACAAAATTATACAATATAAAAAAAAATTGAAAAAAAAATTAAAGTTGCCAAACTCATAGAAGCGCAACAATGTTAATGACAAAAAATTCCAAAAATTAAAACTCTGCCAACATATGTATTTAATAATAATCACAAAATAAACTGGAATATCTATAATATTTTAGCGAGTTAAACTTGTTCACAAAAACGTGAAATAAAATGTATTCGTTTTTAATAACAAATAAAAGATAATTGTGTAGTTTTAACCTTCAGTAATTTAAATAATATTTTGTTACCTTTGCTTGATTCTATGATAATTAAAAAAAAACTTATAACTAAGTAACTTAATATCCTTTTTATTTAAAAAAATAAATTGGTTTATATGACATTCCAAGAAAAATATTTATAAAAACCTTCCAGAGTATTTTAAAATAAAAAAAAGTATTTTAAATCTATTTGTTGTTTGAGTTTTGGTAAAATTTTTAGACTAACTTAATTTTATTCTAGTTTTTTGCTTGTTAGGATTTTTTCTTTAAATTGTGTCAGGTAATTTGCCAATTTGCAAAGGCAATCAAAACCCTGGGACCAAAGCCTTTCCATCTTGACAAGTGCTCAACGAATATTTTTTAAAATATTTTGACTTTCTATGTAATTTATTTGTCGTATATAATTCTGATAACTTATTACCTTATAATATTTTACCTGGTTTTGACGCTTTTACTATATTTTTATTATTATTAACAAATATATTTTTTATAATTTAACCAAAACTATTTATGGTTTAACAAACTTACTCAGGCGGTTCAATTATTTATATTTAAATCTATATTTATACCTTATATAATTAATTCTTTTTACTTTAGCATTAAACAATTTAATGTTTTGGTAACCTTATTTCCATAACATCATAAACGGATTAGTTTTTATTTTAAAAAGTAAGCAGAATAATTATCGTTTATAATTTTAAAAATATTTTACTCTATAACAGAGTTTTAATTATTTTACTTATAATTTAATTATGATTAAACTATCAAAGATTCTGCATTTATTTTAGCAGTTTATTATATGTATGTAATTTTATTTCCATTTTACCCTAAAAATGGTCTTAACAAGTTTCCTATGTTTAAAGCAGTTTACTAATAAAATATGATTTTATTATTATTTTTCAACAAAATATTTCGAGGTTTTAACGTTTTATATTAGTTCTTTATTTTATTGTTTTATTACCTTTTCTATATTTTAGGCAGTTAAATTTTTTCCGTCAAACTCTATTTTAAGTGGTTTATTTATCGTATACAAATTTATTATCAATTTATCTTAAAATATTAATTTTTTTTAACAATTTTTTTTACTGATTTAATTTAATATTCTTTTAGAATAATTTTTTTTCTTCCTTCTTAGTAAATATTGTTTTTAACCCCTAAATAAGGGTAAAAAACAGCACTTTATCTCCCCATGGAGGTAAATTTTTAACCCCCCTGTTCCAGCCAAGCATGCCAATTAATTTATGTCTTGTCAATGTCAATGTCTTAAGTGATTTTAAATCCTACTTATATATACTTTGACAAGTTTTTAATACAGGGGTTTATCCAAACAATCAAAACCACAATTTAATAAAAGAACACAAAATTCAAAAATATTTTTTAAAATTTAAATAAAAATTTAATATTTGTTGTGAGATCAGCCAGTTCTACTGATTTATTCAAGAAAGGATTTAGAATTCATTTACGTCCATTGTCAGTTCCAAAGTGCAAGTCTGGAAAGTAGGTTAGTAGTTCCTTTTGCAAATTATGCAAGCTCTGTATCATGCAAGGAATGTGAATTCTTACCACAAGCAATTGGTATGTTACATTATCTTCAACAATCTTCTGAACACATGGAACGGACTCAAATGTTTTGTTTTGCAGAGAGGTTCACCACAAATGAATTTTTGCATGAAATGATTTGACTTTATCTTTAGCTGTTAAAATATTTATTTTTCTACCTTGGAGGTTCTTGTTTAAATTATTAAGGTGGCTAAAAAGATCTGCGAGAAATGCTAATTTCAAGAGCCAAAGTGGGTCAGATAAATGATTAGCATATTCAGATTTAGCATCTTGTAAGAACATTAACAATTCAGCTTCTAGTTCTAGAATTCCTGCCAATACCTTTCCTTTGAATAGCCACCTGACCTCTGTGTGATAAAGTAGATTGTGATAAAGCGAACCCATATCTCTTCAAACAATTCTGAATGGTCGGGTTTGTAAGGCTTTACCCTTGATAGACTTCACAATTTATATTACCTCTTAAGCAGGTCATTTAAATTAGAAGGTAAAACCTTGGCTGCTGGAGCTCTGTACTCATCGGCGGCATTGCGCAATTGAGAGTTGAGATTAAAGAACATTCTGTAGAGCGCGGGGGACGACAATGCAGGATGGCTATGCCGTAAAGTAAGGCTCGCGCAAGCTGGCGTACAAGTGATAGCCGCACGGAGCCTTACCAACTTACGTAGTACTTTCTTTCAAAGCTCCCGTGACTTCTAGCAGTGTTGTAGGTCTTAATAATAAATATAGGTAACAAAATTAAAAAATAGAGACTAAATTTTGTCTGTCTATTGCCTAAGACGGTCGGTAGAATTTTTCAACCTGTAAAGGGGTCGCGTATTCAGAAATATTAAAAAACACTCCTAACAAGTCGCTATACAAGGTATAAAAGTAATATAGATTAGAAGTAAATTAAATTTCAATATACAAAAAAACCTTTAGAGTTTAATGATTTTTAAAACTATTTTGAAAACTACTAATTTATCAAACACCTTCAATCCTAACCAACAGTTTGATTTAAAATACGTATATAACATAAGCATCATTTTTTTATGAAATAAAATTTCAATAAAAAGACCTCGTCTATATTAAAAAATCTTGGATCTAATCGGATTTAAAATAATACCCGGATTTAACTCTTTTGGTATTATGTCACAGGGAATTATAAAAACGGGATATTTTATAAAACGGTTAAAATTAAAAAGAATACTAAAGAGTTTTTTTGTGTTCTTTCTAAACAGGCGCTACGAAATAATTTTTTGAGTTTGGGAACTTTTGTAATATAATATTTGATGAAATATTTGGTTTCAAGTTTATAGCTATAGCTTAAATATAACATTACAATGCACAGTAACTAAATTAGATAGTAAAAAACAAAGCCTGTTTGTTGTACTAAACTTAATGAGACAACAATCTAAAATGGCCCTAAAAAATAAAAAAAATAAAATGGTTTTCATTTTTGTTTACATGGCTTTTTACCCTTTAGTACCCAGCCAACGATCAATCCTTGTTTGTGTTGGTTGGCCAAACAAAAGGCGTCTAGCAACCGATTACTTGGTCTGTACCATAACCCTATTCTTTTACCCTTGTGTAAGTTTTAAACAGTTTAAAAAGTATGGCAGGTACATTTCGGTTATCGAAAGTAAAAAAGGACAAGATAAGTTAGCATCAGAGCTGTCAAAACTTGAAGTAATTCAAGTAAAATTTTACTTGAAGTACTTTTTTGTACTTTAAGTATTATACTTCAAATACTTTTTATTAGTGGATACTTGTACTTGTACTTGATTAGTTTTTATGAAGATACTTGGATTTTTACTTGATTTTACCAAGTAAATTACTTGAAGTATTTATTTAAGTACTTGAAGTATTATGATGTACTTGAAGTACGAAGTAAAAAAAGTACTTCAAGTAAAAAAAAGTACTTTAAGTAAAGAAAGTACTTCAAGTAAATAAAAGTACTTGAAGTAAAAAAATCAACCAAGTACTCGAATTTACACGCCTTAGATAATCGTACAAACAAGTTAAAACATGAAATACGCGCAACTGCTGCTGTTTCTATTGTATTGCATTACAGCGCTCATTTAAATTGGATCCAAAAACAAGAGAAGTGTAACTATTACTGAGAATTAGACTTGTTGTTCTTTAAATCGGTCTTGTGTCAACGTGAAAATTATAAGTGCTCTGGTCTGGTGAAAATAAAAAAGAAAGATACCTAATAGTAGAAGGTATCCCAAGAATAGGTTTTGGGTGCCAACCTGCTGTAGGCACCCATATGAAAACACTCGCTTTTGACAGATGTATCGGATGCCAACGGGTGCCAACGCCAACCCGTTGGCAACCACAGGAAAAAACCCATTTTGGGAAAATCCAATATTACCTATAATAGTTTAAGGCTCAAGCGCTCACCCGAGTATGGCATTGTAGGCCTGTTGGCATAAATTTACATACGAAATTTAACATTATTTCGAACATCGGATACATAAGATCCCGACTTAAAACGGGACACTTAGCAACCCTACTTGTTTTCCTAACTATAGTTTTTACCGACTGTTCTACTTTCCAATGACGTAGGGTTCAGTCCTTAAAGCTTTTAGGAGTTATTGGAAAACCCCGTCTTGAGGAATAAACCCTCTAACTTCCTTACAAACAATACTGCTAGTATAATTTGTTTTACTTAAAGTACTTTTAATTACTTCAAGTACTTTTATGTACTTCAAGTACTTTGGTTTACTTCAAGTACTTTGGTGTACTTCAAGTACTTTGTTTTACTTCAAGTACTTGAATTTACTTCAACTAAAATACTTGGGTGGTACTTCAAGTAGTTTTTCAATTTACTTGAAAATGCAAGTCCATTTTAATGAATACTTGGTACTTGTACTTGAAGTAATTTTTAAAAATCAAAAACTTGGTACTTGTACTTGAAGTACTATTTAAAGTACTTTGACAGCTCTGGTTAGCATACCCGATTTTTATCAAAGCTCGCGTTTACATGCGGAAAAAAAGTATGTTAGAAATTATCCTAACACGTCAAAAACACTTTCACGGCACCACTAAATGGCAGGTGAGTTTTTTTATTCTCAGATGGTTAAAATACGGTTTTTTTGCGTCTACGGTGATTCTTTGCAGAAAAAAAAAACATTGTAAATTCCAAAATACATGTCTGAAAATGGCAAAGTGTTAAAATGGTATTGTATACAAAAGGCATCCACGCTAATATTTCTGATTTCTTTTTTCATTTTACATCTTTTTTTTAAATTTACTTTTTTTAAAATATTGATTAAAATCTTTATTTATTTCTTTTCTTTTTATTAAGACAAAAAACTTTTTAAATTATTTGGAAGGGGCCACTTTTCTGGAGCATGCTGCTCTCTTACTTAAAAAAGTATAAGGTTATAAGTGTGTCAATTTTCGATTTAGAAAAAAAATATTACATCAAGTTTCATATTCCGGCGGTTTGATTACTCCAAATCAATATCAAATTTATTTTTCTTATGAAAGCCTATTGGATTTTTGCATTTTTAAACTTAAAAATCTTTTTTCATTGATGTACTACAAGTTTATACTTCTTATGAAAAAACCATAACATTTTACAAAAGTTAATTTTTTAATGGTTTAAAGATGCAAAAATCTAATATGGCGTTTAAGGGAAAAATATGATTAATGATGGTTTTGATTAACCGAAACGTCAACATTCGAAATCTGATGCAGAAAATTGCTTTCTACATAAAAATATGCTTGAATTTTTCTTCTAAATTAAAAAAAAAATAACAAACCAAGAAGTTACAGAGCTTTATAGAATATGCACGTTTTAGATTTTTCAAAACATTTCAAAGTCCAAAAAAGTTACAATTGCGCTACTGGCGTCTTTCAGTTACTTACGAAATTCTCTAAAATAATGTTTTTTTTTTAACTTTTGTTTTTATCTTTCATAGTTTCTGAGATGACAATAAATTGAACTACCAAAATGGCCACACTGGAGATACCAGGAAAAAAAGCAGCCTTATCCAGATACAATAATTGTTAAATATTAAATTTACCAGAACAAAAATTCTTTATTAAGTTGCGTGTTAAAACTTTTGTAAAAAAAAACAGAAATAAAAAATAAAGGAATTTTTATTCTAACGTAAAATTTTAATCACGCATTGGTCTGCACAAAAAGACTAGTTTAAAGTTGTAGTGACTTTTAGCGTACTAGACTTAAGTTTATTTTTCTTTGTTACAGGTTGGGCTAATCATTGGCATTGCTGGAGCTTGCGGAAAACAAGAAATAGTCCAATTATTATGCGAAAACGTCAAAGATAAAGGAAATGTTTTTCATATTGAAATTGCAAACACAAAAACAAAAATTTTCAGAGAATTTTTCGTGTCATCTGGAGAATTTTCAGGAGTCGACATGGTTATCCGAAAATACAAATCGCTGCGTCCAACATTCACAGATCACACGAGATTTTTTGTAGGTTACAGGAAAGGCATTTGTATACGGCAGCCCGTTGGTATCAATACGTTTGGCAGCATCCCGAAAGCTACCTTTTTAAATTTGCCATACCCAGAATTATATACCGGACACTGTTTCCGTCGTTTATCCACATCCCTGTTGGCAGATTCTGGAGCAGACCTATTGACTGTAAAACGTAATGGTGAATGGAGAAGCAACAGCGTGGTTAAAGGTCATATCCCAGGCATCAACCCAACAAGTTTTACGATTCAGGTGCCTAAGGTTGCCTCTGGTGTAAATTTAACTTTTACCATTTATAATAATTAACTTTAAAATATAAATTGTATTGTATAATATAATAATATTAATAATCATAAAAAATGTGTCTAAAAATACTGGTTTGGTCAAAATGCGTTATGTAATAAGCATTTACCGCACTAGTGCGGTAATAAACGCGCTATGGTTCATTACTGCACTAGCGCGGACCTATTATGCAACGGAAATGTGTTAAAACGAGTTACCTAATAATTACTTATCTTGCAGGTCGTAAATTAAAAAAAAGTTGTAACATTTTTAAATTTAATAAATTTAAGAATTAGCTTTCAAAGTAAATTTAATTTAGATTTTTTAGATTTTACCTCTTTTTGCGCAATATAAAATGGCCCCAGTTTTAAATTACTTTTAACACTAAAACAATCTATTTACACGTAGCAAAAAAATCATTAACGTAAGCGAAAGACGAAGCAAAATTATTTTTCAATTAGAGCAGGAAAAAGTGGTTGCAACAGATGGTTAGAAACGTGTCCCCATTTTAACGTAAATGTGGCGCAGTTGTGCGAAATTGTCTTACCACATTTATTTTTAATAGCCCAGTTTGGTAATGAAATATGGGTATTTGACACAGAAAACTAATACACTTTTAATAATAGGGTCCTGAATCTTTTTTTTTTATATTTTTTAAATATTTTTTAAACATTACACCTTAATATAGCTTTATTAGTTTTTTGAACTGTTTTGACGTTTTTTACAAGGTTTTTATACCTTTTATTTTAAAAGACAATAATGGTCAGTTTATATTAATGTAAAAAATTTGTAAATAATTATGTTTTAAATGAGTGAGGCAAATACAGTATGTAAAGAGTGTCCTGAAATTAGCGCCCAATGTTTGTAAAGCATATTTGACACACAGGAAAAAATAAAAAATATTTATATTTATTACCTTAACAATACCGGAGTAACCTCCTTCTTCTCCTTCTTCTTCTTCCCTGGAAGCCGTCCAGATTTACCACCGGAGGCAGCGCAGCCTCTTGGGCTTTTTGTGCCTAATCTTCCATTATCTTCAATCCCATTATACCAATCCTTCCATTAGTCTTGTTCCTTCTACGAGTCTATATAACCCCAAAACTGGTTGGTCGATATATTCCTGTGGGCTCTTTTTCGGTTGCCCAAATAATACCTGTCTGTCGCACAGGATATGGTAGGTTATTTCTTTCTCCTCGTCGCACATTCTGAAACTTGGGTCCCCATTATATGAGCCTACCTTGTGAGCCCTCTTAGGTTATCGTACCCTGCTAGCAACCCTACTTTTCCTAAGTAGTTGTTCCTTCGTATTTTTGGATATACCACTTATGAAGGTTTTTCCATGTCTTACTCTACTGGGGCTTCCCCAGTATTCCTCGTGTTTGTTTTGGATCCATTCTTCGGTTTGCCCTCGTGCTGTGGTTTTGATCACTCCAAGGGCAGGTTCTGGTCCAAAAATATGGTGTGGATGATCCCTGTCTTGCCAGCTCATCCGCTTTTTTGTTGTCTTCTCTTCCCGAATGTCCTGGTACCCACAGGAGACTTACCCTGTTGCGTTCTTCCAGGACTTGAAGTTCTTTTTGGCATTGGACGTTACCTTGAGGTTTACAAGTATCAATAATGACGCCTGGCTGTCTGTTATTATGCAGAGCCGCTTGTTTTTATAAGCCCTTCTCTTATTTTCTTTTGCAGAGTGCAGTAAAACATATATTTTTGTTTGAAATACAGAACTGTGTGTTCCTAGTGGAATGGATTATTGTGAATTCCTCATTTCACTGTAGACGCCCGCACCAGTTCCTACTAAATTTTGGAACCCTCCGTATACTAGTTGATGTCTCCAACCGTGCTAGGGATATCGGGTTGCTGCCACTCACTTCGATCTGGAATTTTTACTACGAACTTTTTGTTAAATAAGTATTGGGGAATTATCTGATCTGTTCCCTCGTTCAGGATGTTGCCGCTAATCTGACTTTTTATTTTATTCGATATTTTACCTAAATTAGGCTGTTCTATATTTACAAACGTTATTATAAACACATAAGTCAGAATTACACTATGTCAATTTTATTTTTACCCTGGCTGAAAAATTACGCTAACACCCCTTAAAAGAACAAGCAATTTTATCATGAGTTAACTTGTTTGACCGTACAAAGTCCTTTTTAAAAAACAATTTATTTTATTAAAATACAAAAATTATGAAATACAAAGGTATAATTAAAGTTTACAACTAACTGTAAATGACAACAAGTGACTTCAACTGACTAACTACTCTTCGTAAAAAATTAATAATATATCTTGCTAAGATGACATCGGATCTGCATAGTCAGCATATTCTAGGGTTGAGCGGTGAGATAACTCATGTTATATCTGTAAACATATGTAAACATACATTTGATAACAAATAAAATAGGTACAATTTTTTTGGTGATAAATAAATAATAATGACTGTCATATTTGTGTTGAGTACCGCACTGCAACTAGAGTACAATAATTACATAAACAAGAACGTAGTTAAACGCCATTTAATAATAAATTTCACAAACTACATTAAAAAGAAAAAAAATCATCGAGTCAAAGTACGCTATGCGGTGGCTGCGTGTAAACTTAAAGAAATTAACGAAATATTACTTTTTTGTATCTTGAGACAGTCCACGAAGGCTAAGGCCTTAGTATTAACGTACCGTGGGTGTCTAAAGTGTGGTAATAGGGAGTTTATTTACACAAGACTTAAATATTTGGAGGTTTGGGGGAAAAGGAAAAACTTCTGCGGGTAGCAGGTCCATAGTCTGGACAGTCTAGGAACGAACAAACGAAGAAAGTGGGTAGTTTGGGGCCTCTCGAGTTGAACTGTAAAAAAATGCATAAAAGTGGCACTACGTGTTGGTCTGTTGGGAGCTGCCAAAGGAGGAATTATACTGGCCAACTCTTCGAAGCACAAACCTTGAAAATACCTATAAAAGAGGGACAAATCCCCTACAGCTCGTCGGTGGGCAAGAGAAGGAAGCTTTTCTGTAAATGTGGGATGATTTAAAAGACGAACAGCTCTTCTCTGAATGGAGTCAAGAATGTTAAGTGTTGTAGGAGACGCCATTCCCCAGACGTAAGAACAATACTCTTAAGAGGGTCTGATCTGTGATACATACAGAGTACTCAGATTTGAAAAAGAGAAATACTTCTTTGCTCGAAATAGGAATTCACGCTTTTTTGAAGCCTCTGAGGCTATGGGTGTAATTTGTTTGTGCCAGTTAAGTTATTCTCAAAAGTAACACTCACAAGATTAAACGATTCTTTGTTCTGCAGAATTTGGCCGCTCATATGTAACGGATGAGCATTGGCCGACTTTTTTCGCGCGAACGACTGTGTTTTGGAGGCATTAAACTGGACAAAATTTTTGGCGCCCCAATCCAAAATTACTTTAAGTTCTTGTAAAAGAGATATCTGCATTAACCTTCTCTTGTTTTCCAAATCAGAATTACAGGGTAGCTTAAGAAATTACATATTAGAGTGGAGGGTACTATCGTCAGCAAAACAATGGATGGGATTGGTTGTGAAAGAGAAAAGATCGTTGATGTGAAAAAAAAACAGAGTTGGTGCCAGTACTGAGCCCTGGGGCACCCCAGCATTAATTGGATAGAAGCTGGAAGAATGACCATCAACAATAACTGATATACGTCGATTAGAAAGAAAACTGGAGAGCTAAGAACAAAGCTTAGGTGGAAGACCGTAGGAAGGAAGTTTGTTAAAAAGCCTATCATGCAATACCTGATCAAAAGCTTTAGATATGTCAAGAGCAACGAATTTACCAAGAAACTCAAGGGACTTGTTCCAGTTGTGTGAGACAAAGGAAAAAAGATCAGCTGTGAATCTGCTGTGACGGAATCAGCCAATGCGTAAATTTTTAGGACTTCTAAATTTAAGTGGAATGTAGACAACTAAGAGTAGGTTTAGGTAAATATTTATTTATAAGCAAAATGGCCGTAAATTACCTATGAATATAATATAGATTTTTTAGGTACATAAGATAATGTGTAAAAGTACATGTTACTTATAACAAAAATTGTTTAATTTGAACACGATTTTTGTTATCTATATTTATTTAATTTAAATGTTGTTTTAACTACCTAATTCTATGTTTAAATGTATAGTAAATATCCGAATAATTTGTTATCATCACATTTTAGCGTGTAGCTTTTAATCAATAAGACATAAGAATTTTTATAATTTGATATTAAAAATGGCTACGAACAGTGAGGTCACCGGTGAAAGCCTTTTAAAAGATTTACAAAAATGGGTAAGTGCAGAAGCCCTAAAAATTGACAATATTGAAAAATATGACCTAAAAATTTATGGAACTGATGACAAAGCGGAACATTATGGCAGTGATATTGCATTTGTCGATCTTTCTGCCAAAAATTTTAACGGAGAAAAGAGGGAATATAATTTAATTATTAAGTATTCTCAAAGAAATCAAGAAAGTTTAAGGGACAAATTACCTATTAAATGCATTTTGAAAAAAGGGGTTTTTAAAATTTATGAAAAAGGTAGAGTTTTACATACATAATATGGTAATAATTACTTTGAAAATAATAACGTTTTTAAATCTGTTTATATATAAAAAGTTTTCTTTGCTTATGAATTAAAAAGTAGTAAGGAAAAGTAAATTTCTACGGGCTATCTAAGTAATTACTGCGATTATAGTCTAGGGTCGGACAGTGAAAGCGGGTGAGTTTTTAAGGGTTAAAAACGGTTTATCTCAGTTTCCGGCGAAACTTCAAGTCCTATGAAATAGGTAAGGGAAAAAGTTAAGGTAAAGATCTATCTACAACTTTTATTACACTTTTTCATATCCCTCAAAAAGTTATGTAAAAAATACAAATAATCAAGTTTTTAGTTTTAAATTTTATTCTTTTTTAACGAAATTTGATAAAAACTTACCTTTTTGTCCCAATCACACTGTAATTGTTTGATTTAAAATATTTATTTTTTCACCCTATTTTGACTTAACATTGAAAAAGCACCCTAATTTTTAATATAAAATTCTCCCGTCAAAATATCTGTTTTTTTTTTTAAAGTTTGTGAGCTTTTTGTTCGTTTAAATATCTACTTTCTAATGGTATTAAAAATTTGCACTACTATACTAAATGTTCTCAGAAAATGCAAAGAAACGAAATATATAATATATAAATTATGGAATATAAAAAAAAACGAAAAAATGAAAAAACTCGAATTTTTTTTTTTAAATCAATATGTACAATTTTGGGCTATTTATTAAAATTTATACTTAAGTTACTCAAAAAATGTAAAATTCCGTGTTATATTGATAAACAAAAAAATTACAAATCTATAAAACATAAAGATTGCAAAAAACATGCGAAAATAGTTGTTCTAAATATTAAAGATAGGATTCGTTTGTTTGCATTTTCTAAGAACAAAAAGCCCACCGACTTTTTTAAAAAAGCAGATATTTTGAGGGGAGAATTTTCGATTGTAAATTAGGGTGGTATTTCGATATTAAGTTAAAGTAAGATGGAACAATAAATATTTTAAATCAAAAAACATACAGTGTGTTTGGGACATATAAAGTTTTCATGAGATTTCCTAAAAAATTTTTTTTTGTAAAAGATAAAATCCAAAAACTTGGTTATTTGATTTTTACACATAAATTTTGAGGTTATTTAAAAAAAGTGGAAACACAAAAGCTGAGATCTTTGTTCCTTTTTCAATGCTTTTAACTTTTCTGGACTAGTTTTTTGCCGGCAATCAAGATAAACCATTTTCTTTTAAATCTCACCTTCCATTTCAACATTGGATCGTAATTATTTTTTATTTCATTTTAGTTATTTTTTTTTTTTTTCGTTATTTTTTCTTTTTTTTTTCAATGGGTTTTACCCTACTTTTTTTTTCCTTTTTATCTTTTTAAAAAGTTTCACCCCTGTTTTTCAGCTTTACAAATATACTTTCCCAACACTACCCAGATCAGAAAACATTATTTCAAAATGCCAATCAATTTTCTTAAAAACATCAAGAACACAAAAATAAATGATGATGACTACTTTTAATTTTTTTTGGAAATATTATCAGTAGGGATAAGACTTTTGCATACTGCAATCACAAAAAAAATTATCAATGCCGATTTTCAGGATTTTTTTAAGGTACATCCCTGGACAAAAAGGATTTTTTTTTACTGTTGGATTTTTTTTACAAATTTTTAAAAATTTGGAATTAAAATAAATAAAATAAATAATTAATAAAAAAAACAACAATCACATTAGTTAAAAAAACCTATTTTGGATTGGAATTTTTTGTTCAAAATTACATTTTCATTTATGTTTCCTTTATTATTTATTTTTTTAAAAAATGTTTACATTATTTTTTATATAGACAATTTAAAAAAATTTATTTTGGACCGAATTATTTTGGGGGGTACTCAATGTTAATTTTTATGTAAGAACTTAAAATATGTTCAAAAAGCTTAGATGTGAGCACATGTTACATGAAATCTGCCTGATATGTGTAGAACCTAAAAGGGAAATATCAACAGTCACATCCACTATAACTGAAAGTGCCACCAACTTAAAAATACTTTAGCCGAGTTCCTTACAACGATGTCAGTAAAACTTTAATTTTTTTTTTTTTTCAAAGCCTAATTTTCAAAAAATCGATCGCCACAGTTCGTCGTGGGACACCCTCTAAATTCTTTAATAAAACAAAACCTTTTAAAACAACCTTCTTTAAAAAAATTTTTTTTCCTTTTAAATTTTAAACGCCACCCTGTATAAAAAATCTAAAATTTTCTGTAGATTTTATGTGATGAGATCTAAAAAAAATGTCTTTAAGGTTTTTGGCTATCTCTTATAATTAAAAAGATAAAGGATAAACTCTAAAACGGCCATTTTTCACTTTTTTCTTAAACTATGCCATTTTTAGTTTCTCAGAAAGAGCTCATTACCCCCATAGTGATTTTATAATTATCCCAATAGTTGAGTTATGTAAGGCTTTCGCAGCCATTTGGGCCTTTACTTCTGTTTTTTTGGGTTTTAAGTCAGCTCGGTGATTTTGTGTCCTTGACGTTTTCACCAAGTGGTTGGCATCTTCTTTTGGAAATTTTCTTCTTCCAACTACTTGCGTACTACGCGTTATGGGCGTTATGATTTTTAAATCACCCTCTTAGTTACTTTAACACACTGAATATGTAAAAAGGTATTTTTAACGTTTATTAAGAGTTTTACAAAATATTACACGAACGTTGTAATAAATGTGTTATTCTAGAAATACGAATAGGTAAAAAACATAGTTTCTAAATTGTTTCTGTCTGTACGTTTTCTATAAATATTATCGAAAATTGTTTGTTATGTCACGTATTAAAAATATTTACTTTATCTAGGTGCATATACATATTTTTACTTAGATAACTATGTAAAGTATAAAACGTCATTACCTGCATTTAATTTATGTTTTCGCATTATGCTCCTATTTTTGTATTTATTGCGATAAACAGGATGCAGTTATATATCAAACATTTTTATTTGTTTCTAGTCAATATCAGTTTACTTTTATAATTTTGCGCCACTAAAATATCCTTTATTATTTAATTGATAAGAAGGTTTTTATTTGTGTTTTTATTATAAAAATAAATAAAAAATGTATTATACCTAAACGTAACGACCATATGCGTCAGCATAATATTTAAAAAATTACGCGGATAACGGTAAAACAAACAAAACAGCCAAATGTCTGTATATTTTAAAAAAGGAAAAGCCCTTATTGTAAACAATTCTTTTTTAGCTTAACATTTGGTGCTATTTTTAATTTAGTTTATTGTTTTTTTTAGCTAATTCCATTATACCATAGATTTCAAGAAAAGAAAAATCTACCCTTGTGTTCTTTAGTACCAAAGTGTTACCTTACAAAACTAACAGATACAGAAGAAGTCATAATTTTAGAAAACCTAAAGCAAGTAGGATATTCTCTTCATAACCGAAAACTTTCCATGAATATTAACCACATAAAGTTGGTTCTTAAAGCATATGCAGAGTGGCATGCTTTATCATTTGCTCTAAAGGATCAGGGAGAGGAAGATTTTTTGGAAATTACGAATAGTTGGACCAAACAGCCGTTTAGCGATTTTTTAACAAGTGAAACTGGAAAAATGGTTAATCAAAGTTTGCAGCTATTTTACGATACACTGGAAAATAGCGGGGGAGTTCAAGCGTTCGATAAAAATCGATGTGCAACCCCGTTCAGTTGCGTGCTTCATATTTAAACATAAAGTTATTATTCCAACAATCTCCATGAAGTACAACTGACTGGGTTTCTTGCTTACTTAGTAGTTCAAGTAAAAGGTCTCTTGCTTCCAGATTTCCAATTTTATTTTTAAATTTTTTAAGAATTTCCAACTCCCCGCTATTTTCCAGTGTATCGTAAAATAGCTGCAAACTTTGATTAACCATTTTTCCATTTCACTTAATTTAAAAAATCTTCAAACAACATATTTTTGGTCCAACTATTCGTAATTTCCAAAAAAATCTTCCTCTCCCTGATCCTTTGAAACAAATGATAAAGCATGCCTCTGCATATGCTTCAGAACAACTTTATGTGGTTAATATTCATGGAAAAGTTTTCGGTTATGAAGGGCCTTTAGGTTTTCTAAAAATTATGTAACTTCAACTGCTATCTGTTAGTTTAGGTAACACTTTGGTACTAAAGAACACAAGGTGGAATTTTTTCTTTTTCTTGAAATCTATGGTATAATGGAATTAACAAAAAAAAAAATAGTAAATAAAATTAGCGTATTTCGAAATATTAAACTAAAAAAAGAATTGTTTGTGAGGGCTTTTCCTTTTTTTTAAAATATGGAACATTTTGGCTGTTTTGTTTGTTTGATCTTATCCGCATAATTTTTTAAATATTACTGCTGTTGCCACTATGGTCGTTACGTTTAGGTATAATACATTTTTATTTCTTTTTATAATAAAAACACAAATAAAAACAACTATCAATTAAATAATAAGGATCTTTAGTGGCACCATTATAAAGTAAACTGATATTATTTAGAAACAAATAAAAATGTTTGATATATAACTGCATCCTGTTTTATCGCGCAATAAATACAAAAATAGGAGCATAATGAAACATAAATTAAATGCAGAGTAATGACTTTTTCACTACTTTACATAGTTATTAATAAAGCTGCTATGTATATGCATGAATAAAGTGTATTTTTATAACAAACAATTTTCAGTAATATTTTAGAAAAACATAAGACAAGTATTTAATGACTATCTTTTTTACTATTCATGTTTCAGAATATACATTTATTACAACTGCGTTCATTGTAATATTTTGCTAAACTCTTAAGAAACGTTAAAAATACCTTTTTACATATTCAGTGTATGTAGTAATAGAGGTGATTTAAAATCACCGCGCTACCTGTTGCCATTAACAATGCACGCAAGTAGTTAAGGAAGAAGCATATCTTGTTAAGATGCCAACCACTTGTGCTGGAGAAACGTCAAGGACACGAAATCACCGACGCTGACTTCACAACCCAAAAACAGAAGTGCAGCAGACCATGGCTGCGAAAGCCTTACATAATTCAACTATTGGGATAATTATAAAATCACTATGGGGGTAATGAGCTCCATTTCTGAGAAACTAAAAATGGCATAGTTTAAGAAAAAAGTGAAAAATGGCCGTTTTGAAGGTTTGCTCACTTTAATTCCTTACAAGAGATAGCTACAAAAAATCTTAAAGACATTTTTTTTAGATCTCATCACATAAAATCTACAGAAAATTTTAGATTTTTTATACAGGGTGGCGTTTAAAAGTTAGGTTGACAATACCATTTTAAACAGGGAAGGTTTGGTTTTAACACCAGCTGTTTTATTAAAAAATTGAAATTTGTCCGAACTGTGGCGATCGATTTTTTTGAAAAATTAGGCTTTGAAAAAAAAAAAAATTAAAGCTGCCCAAGCATCGTTGTAAAAAGACTCCAGCTAAGCTCTATTTTTAAGTTCAGTGGCTGCTTTCAGTTATAGTGGGTGATTACGGCTGTTGATATTTCCCTTTTGGTTCTACACATATCAGGCAGATTTCATGTACCATGTGCTCACATCTAAGCTTTTTGAACATATTTTAAGTTCTTACATCAAAATTAACATTGAGTACCTGCACTAAAATAATTACACAGGTCCCAAAAATAAACTTTTTAAATTGTCTATATAAAAAATAATGTAAACATTTTTAAAAAAATAAATAATAAAGGAAATATAAACAAAATAATTTTGATAAAAAATTCAATAAAATAGGTTTTTTTAACTAATTGATTTTGAAATGTTTTATTATTTATTTTAATTCCAAATTTTTAAAAATTTGTAAAAAAAATCCAACAGTAAAAAAAAATCCTTTTTGTCCAGGGATGTACCTTAAAAAAATCCTGAAAATCGGCATTGATAATTTTTTTTGTGATTGCAGTATGCAAAAGTCTTATCCCTACTGATAATATTTCCACAAAAATTAGGGTAGTCACTCATCATATTTTTACTTTTGTGTTCTTGATGTTTCGCTAGCACGACTGATTTGCATCTTTGAAATAAATGCTTCTCCTTTGACTACTTGCGTAGTAAGCAGATAGCATATCTTGTAAAGCTGACAACCACACAGGGCTGAATCTTTTGAAAATGATAAAAGTGAAAAAAAAATAGTAGGATAAAACCCATTGAAAAAGGAAGAAAATATAACGAAAAAGAAAAAAATATAACTAAAATGAAATAAAAAAATAAAGGCGTCAATGTCGGAAGTGGAAGGGGGGGGGTAAAGGGAAATGGTTTATTTTGGGTTTGCGAAAAAACTATTTTACCCTTTGGGGAAAAAAGTTAAAGGGCCCATGTTGTAGGCAATAAAAGACCCAAAAAACTTTTGTGTTTCCATTTTTTTTTACATAACCTCAAAATTTATTGAAAAATCAAATAACCAATTTTTTTGGATTTTATCTTTACAAAAAAAATTTTTTAAAGGAAATCTCATGAAAACTTTATATGTCCCAAAACATGTTTTTTTGATTTAAAAATTTATTGTTCCATCTTATTAACTTATATAAATACCACTATTTTCTGAAAATTCCCCCCTCAATATCTTTTTTAAAAAAAAGTCGGGGGGCTTTTGTTCTTAAATGCAAACAAACGAATCCTTCTTTAATTTTTAAAGACAACTATTTTCCATGTTTTTGCAATCTTTATGTTTATAGATTTGTAATTTTGTTTATCAATTTACGGGAAACATTTTTTGAGTAAAAAAGTATAAATTTTAAAAAAATAGCATGCATTGGTTTAAAAAAAAATGGATTCGAGTTTTCATTTTCGTTTTTTTTATTTCATTTTATATATTATATTTCTTTTTCTTTGCATTTTCTGAGACTTTTTTAAATAAATTTGCAATTAACCTTTTAAAAGAGATATTTAAAAGAAAAAAATACATTTTACGTTTTGAGGAATTTAATAAAATTGGCCCTTTTTTAATGTGGGAATAGGGTGAAATATTTTAAAAATAAAAAAAATACGTGGATTGGGAGGAGTTCCTTTCGAAAAAAAATAAAAAACTAAACTTGTTTGTTTTTTACTATTTTTGAAGTAATATGAAAAAAAATGCTAAAAAGTTGTAAGTAGTCTTTACCACAACTTCTTTATTTTTTTTCCGGGAAAGATTTCGCCGGAAACTGAGAAAACCGTTTTTCTTTATTTTTCTTTCACTGTCCGACCCTAGACTATAATCAGTAATTACTTAGATAAAATTCTTTTCCTTACTACTTTTTAATTCATAAGCAAAGAAAACTTTTTATATATAAACAGATTTAAAAACGTTATTATTTTCAAAGTAATTATTACCATATTATGTACTGGTAAAAACTCTTACCTTTGCATAAATCGCAATCTCTCTTTCAAATGCATCTCGAATAGGTAATTTGTCCCTTAAACTTTCTTGATTTCTTTGAGAATACTTAATAATTAAATTATATTCCCTCTTTTCTCCGTTAAAATTTTTGGCAGAAAGATCGACAAATGCAATATCACTGCCATAATGTTCCGCTTTGTCATCAGTTCCATAAATTTTTAGGTCATATTTTTTTTAAATTTTCAATTTTAGGGCTTCTGCACTTACCCATTTTTGTAAATCTTTTAAAAGGCTTTCACCGGTAACCTCACTGTTCGTAGCCATTTTTAATATCAAATTATAAAAATTCTTATCTATTTATTAAGCTTCACGCAAAATGTGATGATTAAATTATTTGAAATTTTTTAATTGTGACTGTTTTACAACTCAATGGCTTTTAAACTTTTAAAGGTTATATTCATTGCAATTTAATTTTCAGAACGCCGGATGACGCAATATAATAACAAAATATAACTACTAGGGCCCAAGGTCTGATTATATTTACGTGGCTTCTGAAGCCTTTATTTTTAAAGGCGAAAAAAATGTTTTTTAATAAAAGTTAGTTTTTTCCATATTATCTTTTGAAAAATTTTCAGTAAAAAATTATCAATTTAAAAAATGGAAAAATATAAACCCTTCAACTTTTTAAATGGACCCTGTTTTTTAAATCTTTAATAAAAGATCTATTTTTCTGAATTTATAATATATATATATATATATATATATATATATATATATATATATATATATATATATATATATATATATATATATACATTAATGATATTTGGAAAAAACATTTGAGATATTTAAGCATAAAATAAAAAAAATAAATTGAAAAAAAAAATATTAGTATCAAAATAGCTTAAAACAATAAAATTGTTTTAATAAATTTGACGTATTGTTTAAAAAAGTTAAAATTTATTATTTAACAAATAAACTAGTTGTTATTGCTTTTTGTCGATGGGCTATTCGAAGAAATCTCTCTTATCGTCTTTTTTATGGTAACAATAATAATGGCGGTGCATAGGAAATATTCCCTATTATATCTTAACAACGGTACCATCATAGATACTATTAAATACATAGTAAGAAATTTTTATTAAAAAAAAAAACTTTTAAATGAAAAAAAAAGTCTGAAAGCACGACATGAAAATAAGGCTGGAATGTTTTTCGGGAAAATTTAAATATACTTTTCATTGGACTCACAATACAATAATTTTGAAAATCCCAAATATCAATCGGATCATCAATAAAAAACAGATATAAATTTTTTTAAACCCTTTTAAAATTTTACAATTTTTATCCTTTTAAATTTATGTCCTTTTCAGAACTTTCTAAACATCCAAGGGCTGACAATGCACTGAAAAAAACTGGGTTTTAAATAGCGGGATCAAGTTTTTAAATAAAATTCTATTCAGAAAATCCCCTTTCCCCTTTAGCAGGAATTTTATTCACAAAAATAAACATTATGGGCTCAGAAATAAATTCAGCACATACAATTCTATTGTTTCCATGCTCTTGATACTAAATAATTTTTTAAATTTATTAAAATTTTAAACCCCTAAACATTAAAAAATTGGTTCATCCAAATATTAATGTATATATATAATAATATATATATATATATATATATATATATATATATATATATATATATATATATATATATATATATATATAATATATATATATATATATATATATATATATATATATATATATATATATATATTATATATATATATATATATATATATATAATACAACGAAATACACCCACCCTTTTTTTTCTTGAATAAAATATAGCTTTCAAATTTTAAGTTGGTATAATTTTTTTTAAAAGATGTGATTTTGATATTAACATGTTCTATCATTTCCGGTTTACCAAACGACATCAATTTTTGATATTTTCAATGGAATACCCTGTATTTTTTTAAATTTTGGGATTCTGAATATTTCTGATTAAAAATATATTATATCCTATACCTATCTCTGCTATTTTTGAGAAAATGGCGTTTAAAATATGTCAACTACCGCATATTACCCATTTTGGGGGGGGAAAAAAAAATAAATGATTTTTATTATTTTTTTAAATTTATTTTTTCTGAAAATTATTTGTGGAGGTCAAAAAAAAAATTCTGCTTTGGCAAAGTTGAAAATTGATTTTTCCCCCCAATGCCTTAAAAAAAAACAACCCCCTGTATTTTTTTAAATTTGGATTCTACGTTTTCCCTATATAAAACCTATTTATATCCTATACCTATTTTTGTTAGTTTTAAAAAATGGCGATTGAAGATTTCAAACGACCCATATTTATGCATTATGGGAAAAAATAAATTTAAAAACTTTTAAATTTTTTTTAAATTTTTAATATTATTTATTAAAACTATTTTTAAATAAAAAACTAATATTTAAATAAAAATTGGTCAAAGAGATGGCCTGAATTATTTAGGTTTAAATTATTCAAAGTTATTTTTCCCTATAACTGCAAAATTTTCGGTCGTTTGACATCTTCAATCATCTCAAAAACTAACAAAGATATAGGATATAATATAGATTTTATATTAGAAATGAAAGTAGAATCCAATTTAAAAAAATATACAGGGTGTTTTATTTGAATTTTTTAGTGGATTGGAAAAGTCATTTCGAGACCTCCGGTAAAAATAGGAAAGATTAAATTTATTTATAATATTTTTTATATAATAAATTTTTTTTTTCTAAAACTCATAATTGCGGTAGTTCCCTGATAAAAAAATATTTTATATATCTTTTAATTTATTTTGAGAATCAAATTTAAAAAAAAAAATACGGGTATTCCCTTGAAAAAATCAAAAGTTTGGTGTCGTTTCCAACCGGGTGATGGGGGCTGTTATAAAAATCAGCATCTTATTAAAATATTATAGCATCTAATAAATATGTTTTATAAAAAATAAGGGGGACGTGGGGTTTAATTATATATATATATTTTATATATATATATATATATATATATATTATATATATATATATATATATATATATATATATATATTAATATATATATATATATATATATATATATATATATATATATATATATATATATATATATATATATATATATATATATATATATATATATATATATATATATATATATATATATATATATATATATATATATATATATATATATATATATATATATATATATATATATCAAAAAAAAAGTTTTCTTTGTAATAATACGTGTTTTATAAAAAGTTAAGTTGCTATATTTTTAAATTTTTTTTTAAGATACATTTTTACTGAAAATTTTTCAAAAAATAATATGGAAAAAATCTTCAATTTTTATAAAAAATATTTGTTTCTATCTTTTAAAAATAAATAAATATAATAAAAACCCCTGTTATTACATTAAAAAAAAAATAAATCAAAAATAAATTATTTTTAAATTTTTTATAAAGGTAAAAAAGTTTTAATTTAATTTACAGTGAACATAAAATGGACAACTTTTAAAAACTTTTAAATTAAATTGTATATACTTGAACCACACAAAAATTTATAAAAATATATGACCATTAAGTATTAAGTGATTCTAGTATTTATCATGGCCCAGGGAATGTACAGTTTGCTCCAGATTTTAATATTAAAAAAAATTTCAGTTTATTTGTTACCCCTTTTCAAAAGAAATATTTTGGAAATTTTTTGAACCTCTTTTACAAAAATGACTATAATATTAAAAACCTAGTGGTAATTTTATCATTCCTGGGCTCATTTTCGGTTCCCCAAAATTTTTTTTCTATTTTGGAATTACCTTCATTCGCACAGGCTGTCTCTTCTCCCTCGCCGCACTTTCTACAACTTGGGTTTCCATTGTATGAGCCTATCTTGTGCAGGTGTCCTCTAAAGTTATCGTGCTTTGTTAGCAGCAAAACTGTTATGCGAAGTCTTTTCCTACTTTCTCTGAGTAGTTCTTTCTTCGTTCTTTTGGATAGGCCCCCTATGAAGACAAGACAAGTTTATTTTTAAGTATTAGACAGTGTTATGGTTTTAATAACACTAAAATTCTGACTTCTTTTTCCCCTTTGTTAATTGTACACAACGTTTCGGTTGATGTATTTTAAACCCGTTTTAAAGTAATACAAAAACTATTCTTAAAACTACATTCTCCCTTATTCGAAGTTTGGGCAAACTTGGTTTAGCAACGGCCCCCAAATATTGGAATATCGATACTAGGCTTGCAAAATACATTTGTTTACAATTATTAAAAGCTTCTTTAATTTTTCCAAAAATTTTTTATAAATAGTTTTTGCTTTCAAATATTTTGCGTTTCTTGATCAAGTGTGTTTGATCTGACTTCAACTTTCACCTCGTTCCATTTTTGTTCCTTTAACTTTAACTTTGAGTGCACTTTCTTTTCCCCCCGATGTTACCTCACCATTCGGGGAATTTGGTAGATCAGTCTTTTTGGGGCTTTGATTAGGTCTCGTCTGTAAAAGATTAAGGTAGTTTGGTTAGACCCATTTATATTATACTATTCCCCAAATTCCACTTTTTCAAAGTTCTTTTTAATAATGGTTTTCTTAATATTTGGTCATGTGGATTCGTTTAATTTAAAGGCTTGTCTTTTTTGATATTTTCGATTTTCCTAAGTCTTACCTTTGCGGGTTCCTGCAATGTAATATTAGTAACTCTGCTTTTATTTTTTAGAAGTTCTAAGTACCTTACGAGATTTTTAATTTAGGTTTGGGTGGTGGTGATTGACCCTTTTAAAGAAAGATTTCTTAATATTAATGACTATCTTTGTTATAAAAACTTTGATTGTTATTATTTGATTCTTTAAATAATTTTTGGGGTTTCTGTAATGAAAGTTCATTACTATGGGCACAGGTCTCAAAGGCAGGAGTATATTTTTAAAAGGTTGTTATGATATATTCCCAAAAATTTTATTTTTCTTCTTGAATTGATTGTGCTTTGGCGAGGAAAAACATTCCGAACTTTTGCAACCATTTTATGATTTTTGGCTCCTCTTTCATTTTCAAACCCCCCTGAATCGTTTTTAACATTTACAGTTTTTTTTGAAACTATACAGTGAACGCATAAAAAGGGAAAATTTTTTTTAAAAAAATTTTTTTAAATTTGAGTTTAGTTTTTGGGGTGTAGGAAATGGATCTTAGAGATATTTGCAACCCATTTATTTTGATACGATGACAGCATATTCATAATAAGTGTGTAATTTTAAGCTTTTTTTTAAAATTTTCTAAAAAAAAATTTTGGGGGGGAAAAAAATTCTAAGCATTCAGAATATGTCGAAATTTGTGGCCCAACAAATACATTTCTTTTTATTTTTGCTTCACTAAGTTTTATAAATTTTAACAAAATTTTAAAAAGCTGGCCCATCTTTAGTCTTTTTAAAAAGTTTTTCCCTTAGCCCCAATAGGTATTATGGTGGCAATAATCTAGAGTCTACCCATGGCATTATACAAATTTACAATGGTTGTAATGAAGTGCTGCGACTGTTATTTACAAAAAAAAAAGCAAAACTTGTTATAACCAAAACCCAAATACTTCAACAACCTTAATGGTGCCATTGGCGCATCGTATTTTATATAGTCAATAGGTTTTCTTTTGTTTAATTCTTTTATAATTTTTCTATCTTACAAAACAGGCGTAGGAGGGAGGATCTACAACTATACGCCCTGAGATAGGTAAATTGTGGTTTAAAAATGAGTGGTTACCACTTCACGGCCTATGGTCTATTGTGGCTCACACCTTTTTATATTTCTCCCAACAGGTCCAGACTCCTTATTAATCTGATGATCTCTGGAAGAGATCTTTCACCTCCGGCCACAAGTGTTGCAAAGTTGCGAATCCATAGTCAATTGCGTGCTGGGCACGAGCACAGTATGTGTTCGTTCATCCCCATGCCGTACGGCATTCGGCGTCTACTAGGCCGATCTTGTGCATCAGACTGTTTCGTCACGATATGTCGTATGCAGTCTCACTGCAGAGTTTTAGCAGTGCTACCTCAGTTTAACTCAAACCGGATTCCAAACATTACATTGTTGGTCAGTGGAAGCATGAAGGCTGATGTCTGGACCTGGAAGTCCCTTATGTAGTGAAGATTTTCTCTTTGTGTCCAACTGATATGAACCTTGTTCCTCGAGATATACCGGTATGGTTCCGGCCCTACGAATGACTGTCTGCTTTTGGCAAGGAGGTCTGCGGATTCATGCCCTCTAGGCCGGTGTGTCCGGTGACCAGTACCTTATTGTTTCGACACCAGTTTGGTCAGCGCATCCTTGCCAATTTCCAGACGGTTTTCGAAGATTGCACCGGCTGATTCAAGAGCCACAGAGCTGCTTGACTATCGAATATTTTAATTGTCTTACGTGTGTGCGGAAGGTTTCAATTTCAGCCTTTGATCTACAACGCACCTCTCAATAGCAAATACCTCGCTTGAAATATGGATTTGCGAAAATTTTAGGCTAAAGAAAAACTCTGCCCTCGGCCTCTGTCCGCATATATTCCAGCTGCAACACCGTCTTTTTGTACCAACAGATGTCAGCCCATGGCAGATCGGTCGTTTTCGATTCCAGTCCCCCCTTTGCGGCCGTTGAACACAATGTAGGGCCGGTTATAATTGGTTCTCTTTATTCACCTCTGAGGGCATTTTCAGTCTGTCACAGGACAGAAGGACATTCCTGAGGAGACTGTGGGCCTTCCTCCATGTGACACGCCTGCGGTTTGTTGCCTGACCATGATGGTCATCTTCCCACCTTGCCTCTCTCTCACCAAGTAGATATGCAGAGGAGGCGATCGGGCTTCCATAGCTGGTGTCCAGGCGCGGCTTTCGGCGATCGTGGGCGAATGGCACAGCCGGAATTCAATACTTTGCTGCCCTTCTGCCACCACTTGCCACAGAGCTAACACGTGATCATTGGTGTTATGTTCTCCATGTAGTACATCTGTTTTGGTTGCTTCTTCCCAGAGTTTTACCACAGATCCTGCGTGTCTTGAAGAGTTTTGCCTTACGACTTTTCAGATGCAATTCCAGCTACGAGGATCAACCTCAGATGTTGCTTTTTTTTCGCAAATAGTGTTTTTTCTTTTACAGAGTTGGTAGATCTCAAGTTAACAGGTTTCTCTTTCGGGTGAGACAATAGCATTTTTTGAGGGTTTATTGTCATTTTTCCACCAAACTTTGCAGGTGTTTGTGTTGTATCTTAAAGATATTCGAAATCTGTCTTCGGGTTCTTTAATTGGGTTGATCATATAAGCCTGCAGATCGATCTCTCAGAAGTAAACAGGTCATAAATCTGATCATCTCCCCCTGCATATGGATGGTTATGGTCCTGATCAGTGAGTTACATATGACCAGACTGTGATCCTCTATGGCTGCAGCCATATGAGGAGGTCAGGTAACTGCATTGTTGAAAGCTCTTATATCTAGGAAGCCTGTTCTGGAGCTGGCGATGTTTGCCACCGTTGTTGCGAGAATAATTCTGTTGATTTACCCGCATCTCGTATGCATACTGGTGTGTATTAAAGGGGTGAACCCTGTTTATATTATATTGGTATCAAAATTATTTTTTCCAACAGGCTTTTACCGGAGGATTAGACTTATTGGTCTTAGCGACCCAGGGGTTCGATCTATTCAATACCTTTTAGTGCCTATATTACCTTAGTCGCCGACCAGCTGGTCTACCTGGTATAACAATTCCACCATAGGCTAGCTCTAAAAGTCTTATTAAAAAAGAGTAGCATCACTTCCAGAACAAACACATATTTAGTGCCGGAAAGATGCCATCTTCTATCCCGGCGATTTATAGGGAGGAATGAGCCCACCTCGTATCGCTTGTGCTGTATATCCTCGTGAAATCGACTTAATTATCTACAGGACGAAATTTTAATCAGCCAGCAGGAAATTGTGCTGCCTATCTAGCCATTATACTTCTACCAGTGAGTATTTGCTAGAAGCTCCAACGTCCGTCTTCTAGATTTAGTGAGAGCCGTGCAGATGCTTTCGGTGCTCCTATGCTTTCCTGAACCGGTTCTCTAGAAGTCCTGATTCTGGTATGCTCGGTATGCTCGAGATACCTTCACAGACTTTCCCCGGGATTCTCTTTTTGCTTTCCTGATTTGCTTGTTATGTAGTGGGTTAGGACGTTTTACTGTACTCTGATGTATACTTTTGCCGATTGAATAATCGACGGACCTCTGTTTCTCCAGCGTATTAGGTTTTTGCCTTGAGATACAATACGTATACTGCTTGAGAATTCGTACATTTTATCATACACTTTGACGCACTCTACTATCGAACATAAAGGAAGATAATAACCATATCTTACTGATTACTTTTTGGTGAAAACAACATGAAATTAAAAAAATTATAATAAAAATTTAATATTTTTTAAACACCTGCATGTCGGTCCGTGTAATATATTTTATTTTCAGAATCATCTTTCGTCCTTTTAAATTATACCGAATATTTTGCTATTAGATAAATTAACATTTTTATATTTTGCCTACGGTTAAAAATGCCCACCACAAAACAAAAAAAATAAGGTCAGTTATCGAATATGAAATTATTATTTCTTGAACGATATAATTAAGATTCATTGCTCTCCGTTCCATAACCCAGCCTGGCTAGCGTTGCCTGTATAAAGTAAAAATTTAGCTTTATGATTAATGGCCTATATAAGCTAATTGGTACATATGATACTGAAAAGCTGATATATGATCTTCAGTGCGATCTTTTTTTATTCCTATTTGATACATTATCTACCAAAATATTTTATTGGTCAGTTTTTAAATAAATTTAATTAAACATATAGTAAAACGGTAAAATATATAGATGTTTATTAAATAATATATAAAATCGAGCAAACTAAATGTCTATAATATGCTATAAATTTATTTTTTTACATTCGTCATCGTTGACTGCTGGATCTGATGAGCAAATAGAGTAACCCATCAAAGTCATTATCATGGTACCAAGTACTTAGGCTTTAACAACCTTCGTGGGCTGTTACCAGAGCGTAAAGGGTATTAAAAATGTAATTACATAGATATTGTAAAAAAATAATAATAACAATATACATTAGATGCTCTCCCAATCGATTATATAAAGTTTTTAGTACACAATACTCAATAAAACTTTATTCTTTGACTGGAATTTTTATAAGGTATTATAGCTTTGTTATCTGTGATATATTTAAGGAATTAGTACAGCAATTTTCAGTTCATATAGCCAATTGCTTCTTTATGTTTTAGTAAAGGAGGGAGATAAAAAAAGAAGTCAAACATATATTTCTAAAGAAGGTAATTGCTTGAATAATAAATCTATATTAAAGGCTTACAAAAATACTTTATTGTGGTTGTAAATATGTTTTATATTTTTGTAGCAGATTTACATATTCAAAATCCTTTTTGGGTTTCTGCCATATCTTTTTACCCCGGTTTGGTTCTGATCCCAGGATATAGGAACCGAGTTTTCCCTTAACTATTAACAACTATGAATTGACAAGTTGTAAAATAAAGAAAAACTACAAAAAAATCGAAATATTTAGTTTCAGTAGTGAAACATCTCTGCAATTTCAAAGTAAAATATATCTATAAGCATCATTAAAAGTGAATGCATTAAGATTTAAAATCGTTACAACTTTATTATAATAAATTTGGAATGTTTAGTCCAAAATTAATGACATTACGTAACCGTTGATGACGTTATTAGCCTGTTAAAGCGGCAGCAGCATAGTTTTAATATATACTTAAAACTATAACGTTTATTTTAAGAATTACAACAAAGCTAAATGAATGACATCATTTTAATTTGTTATTTTATCAAAAATAAAGTACACTTTAAATGCATGACATCTTTTAAAGGTCTGTCATAAAAATATGAAATATTTGCAAAAAGAAAATGATATACCAATTCTTAACTAAAATGTATTACAATTAATGTTTACTTATTTTAGAGTAAAGGAAAGGAATCATAAACTACTTTTTTTAAGTTTCTGGGAACACATATGAATAAAAATAATTTCACAATAGAAGTTAAGTCTAATTTGAATTGAGATCTGGGTAAAAGAGTAATATTTAAAAACCAAGCATTTATTTATGTCATTAGAAAAATCTATATCAATAGCTAGATGATCTGATACAGTATATACAGTACAACACATAGATTTCAATTCTTGTAATTTATAAGTATTAACATATTTGTTTCTATTGCAAAAATACATACAACTAACCTCATAAAAACTTGCTATAAAAAAGTTCAATTAAATTTTACCTATAAGCTGGGCCATTGAAAGTAAATGTGGTCAGACAATTCCCGGCTGCAACTGTCGATGCAGTATAGGCGTATTTTCAATAATATTTCCACTTAGCATAAAATTATTTTTTTGTTTTCTGTGCAATATTAAAAGCCATTTTTATGTTGTAGTAGTTCTTAATTGTTTCTGTATTTAATATAATATTTTTGGCAGTAATTAACTATTCTCTAATTTTGAAGCTAAATTTATTTTACAAAATTAAACACTAATAAATAAAAGTTACAAGTCCATAACATAGCATTCTTATATTTATAAGTTATATTTAGACAAATACATGAAACGTAAATATTCACTTCTCGTCGTCAGATTCTTCTTTTTCAAAATATTTTTAGCACATACTTTTCTTAGTGGTGGCTTGTCCCATGTTTATTATTCATCGGTAGACAGCCAAACGGAAAGAAAGTTGTGAAATGCATTTCATTCATAAAGCATGGTGGCTGAACTTAAGTTCGGAAGGCTTGCTCAGTTTGTTTAAATAAATATCTTTATGATGCCATTATATTTATTTTAAATTATTTAAATGTAGTGTCTTTAGCTAAAAGACATTTTAAATTGTATAATCAAATTTCCACAAAGCTCTTTATGGAGCTAAAGCAAAGCGCGTGTGCTCATTGTTTTTTATCATTCTCTGAATAGTAATTTTGCTAAAATAACTTTAAGTAAGCATTTCATATTATAATGTTAATCATTTATCTGCCTGTGTCTCGTCCGGCCTAATAATATTTCCATATTCTTGGCGTCTTTTAATATTTATATATGTTTGTACTAAGTGCTCAATATATTGGGACATTATTAACTTTTTTTTTTTATTTGAAATTTACGCCATGAAAAAAAGCGTTGGATTCATAGAATACTAACGAAAGTTACAGCAAATCTTGCTGGTTCCACTTGCAACAGAATTTTTCTGTCAGGACAACGAATTTAGATAAAACCTATTTATCATCATATCTTGAAAATCAAAATTTTTATTCCTCATAGATATAAACGACATCGTTTATTTTAAAGACCAAATATTTATTTGATTGGTTTTCCATATCTTTCTTTAATTATTTTTCATGATTAATCCCATATCGGTATAAAGAAATACTGATCAGCTTACGATTCAGTAGCAATTTAAAGAATTACTTGCAGCTACTAATATGAAGCCTATTAACAAAATAAAACAAAAATAAAATTGACATTATATTTAAAGTAATAACTTTTATTTAATTTATGAAAAACTATATTTATTCTGCATCTCTATGATATTAGTTCAAAATGGCATATTATGAGTCTTTATTTATTGTAAGCAGGTTGCTAAATATGAGACTTTTACCTTTGCATTAACACTAACAGCTTAACGAAAAACAAGCTCTCTTTATATTTTTTTGGCCATAAAATGGTATAAAGACGAATAAAGACTATATAATAAAAATGTTTGCAAACCATTGTAGGCTTTTGTAACACCACTTGCTATATTATAAAGCACTACTTTTTCATTATATTTAATGTTTAAACTTAATGAAAAACATGATTGCTGTTTTATGGATACCTTGCCCTAAACATTTCGCTATTACTTCTTTGTTTATATGCAGTAATATACCATAAATGATTGTTGTTAAAAGCAAATAGTAATGCTATCAATACAATATTTAAAAATCGATAAAACCAAAAAACTATATACAAGGTAGAAAAACGAAAAACGCAACAAAACAAGCAAAATTACCCCTTTTCAAATTATACCCGAAATAAGAAGGACAAACCTTGACCTCCGACACTGAATGTTTAAATATTCTGACATTCAGGAAAGGTGACTTCTAACTATTCACTAATCACAGTAAATTGCCCCATAAGTAACTTATGTAACAACTCCTGTAGGTTCATTTATTCAACCCTGGACGAAAAGCCACTTTATTTGATGTTGCCAGTTTAGACAAAATCGATAAGGTCTTTGGAAAATAATTACCTAATAACATAATATTCCTTAGTAAAACAAAATAGATATTAAATAAAAATTAAAGTATACAACAACCACTTCCAATTCTTAGCTTTTTCAACTTCTTTTATTCTTTGTTATTGTAAAACAAAAATTAACACTTGTTAAAAGTATTACTTGAGTATATAGTAGTAACTTTGGTATTAAGATTCTATTGCTATATGTAGTTAGCTTGAGATACACATATATTCGTTCGAAATAGTTTAAATTCCTTTCGCTGCTACAGTTAAGTTTGTCAGACTATATATATATTAAGGTAAATTATTAATTAAAAAATATTTAATAAAGCCATTTATTAAATTTGTACTTCTTTACTAGACTGTAAAATAACGGAAATTTGTGCGAAACAACTTACTTTATAATTTTTTATTCAATTTACCTTAATGAGAAAATAAAAGGACAAAGTGTCTGACAGCAGCGTGAAAATATAATCCTGCTTAGTACAATTACTTATTACGCTAATAAAAATCTATTTTCGCGTAGCTTAAACAATGTTACATAAAAAGAAAAATAATCTGAGTATTGGAAACTAACAAAAGCCGGTGTAACTTAATGCAGAATTAAAAAAAAATAAGAAGCATATTGGAGTTTGTTAGAAATAGCGTCTCGCGTGTAAATGATTTTATAGGTTGAAAATATGTATTAACTATCCCATTTAAACACCAAAATTAATAGCAGTGTAAAAACAACATTTAAATTAAATAAATATAGATAACAAAAATCGTGTTCAAATTAAACAATTTTTGTTGTACTAAGTATGCTTTTACATTATCTTATGTACTTTCAAGAAATCTATATTTATATTTCATGGTAATTTGCATTACCATTTTGCTTATAAATAAATATTTACCCCTAAAACTATACGGATGTATTCATGGTGAAGTCCTAAGAAATTTACATTGACTGGACTACAATCACAGCAGTCTGCAACTGATCTTTTTCCTTTGTCTCACACAACTGGAACTTAAATCCTTGAGTTTCTTGGTAAATTCGTTGCTCTTGACATATCTAAAGCTTTGATCAGGCATGATAGGCTTTTTCTTCAACTGCCTTCACCACGGTCTTCCACCTAAACACATTCTTGACTCTGGTTTTCTTCCTAATCAGCGCTCTATCAGTGTGCTGATGGCGTTCTTCCAGCTTCTATCCAATTATGCTGGAATTTCTAGAGCTCAGTACTGGCACCAACTCTGTTTTTTCATCAACGTCTTTCATAACTGACTCCGTCTCAGTGTTTTGCTGACGATAGTGCCCTCCTCTAATATGTAATTTCTTAAGCTACCCTGTAATTCTGATTTGGAAAACAAAGTTCAATGCAGATATCTCTTTTACAAGAACTTAAAGTAATTTGGATTGGGAAAAACAAAATTTTGTCCAGTTTGTCTCTAAGACAAGTCGTTCGCTCGAAAAAAGTCAGTAATGCTCTGTCCGTTACATGAGCAGCCCTACGCAGAACAAAAATCGTTTTAATCTTGGCAGTTAATTACACGAGAATAACTAACTGACATAAGTCACCCTTGGCACCTCAGAGGCTTCAAAAAAGCGTGATTATATTTCAGGCAAAAGTATTTCTCTTTTTCCAATCCTGATGATGCCTCTACATGTATCACAGATCAGACCCTCTTAAGAAGTATTGTTCACAGTGGGAATGGCGTCTCCTACAACACTTAACATTCTTGACTCCATTAGAGAAGAGCTGTTCGTCTTAAATCATCCCACATTTACAGAAAAAGCTGTCTCTTGCCCACATTGAGCTGCTATGAAGGATTTGTCCCTCTTGCAGGTATTTTCAAAGTTTGTGCTTCGAAGAGTTGGCCGGTATAATGCCTCCTTTGTGGCTCAACAGACCAACACGTAGTGCCACTTTTATGCATTTTTTTACAGTTCAACTCGAAATTTCGACTACCACTTTCTTCGTTTGTTATTCGTTCCTAGACTGGCCAACTATGAATACCTTTATGAAAGTTTTTACTTTTCCCCTAAACCTCAAATGTTAGAGTCTTGTGTAAATAAACTCCCCTATTACCACACTTCAGACACCCACGGTGCGTTAATACTAAGGCCTTGGCCCCTAGTGAAACTGTCTCAAGATACAAAAAGTAATATTTCGTTAATTTCTTTTAGTTCCCCATAATAAAAAACTTTTGAGCTCGACCGATTTTTTTCTTTTTAATGTAGTTTGTGAAATTTATTATTAAATGGCGTTTAACTACGTTCTTGTTACTTGTAATTATTGTACTCTAGTTGCAGTGCAATTACTCAACACAAATATGACAGTCATTATTATTTATTTATCACAAAAATTGTACCTATTTTTTGTTATCAAATGTATGTTTATATATATGAATGTATACATGATTATCTTACCGCTCAACCCTAGAATATGCTATTATACGAGATCGATGTCATCTTATGATCTGTTATTAATTTTTTACGAAAGTAGAATTAGTGAATTGAATGCACTTGTTGTCATTTACAGTTAGTTGTAAACTTTAGTATACCTTCTTTTCATAATTTTGTATTTTAATAAAATAAATTCTTTTTTAAAGGACTTTGTACGGTCAACCGATTAACCCATGATAAAATTACTTCTTTTAAGGGGTGTCGGCAATTTTCAACCAGATAAAAATAAAATTGATATAGTGTAATTCTGACTTATGTGTTTATAATACTTGTTCGTAAATATAGAACAGCCTAATTTAGGTAAAATATCCAGAATATTAAAGTCAGATTAGCGGCAACATCCTGAACGAGGGAACAGATCGAATGTTCCCCAATACTTATTTAATAACAAAAAAATTGTGTAGTAAAAATTCCAAAGTCAGTGAAATTATAGCAGCAACCCGATATCCCTAGCACGGTTGGAGACATCAACTGCGGAGGGTTCCAAAATTTGGTAGGAACTGGTGGGCGTCTACAGTGAAATGAGGAATTCACAATAAACATTTCCTAAGACACACAGTTCTGTGTTTCAAACAAAAATATACTGTTTTCACGCACTCTACCAAAAGAAAATAAAGAAGAGCTTATAAAACAAGCGGCTCTTACTTCATATAGCCAGGCGTCGTATGATACTTGTAAACCTCTATAATTAACGTCAATGCAAAACTTCAAGTCCTGGAAGAACGCAACAAGGTAAGTCCTGTGGTGGTATTCAGAAGAAGACAACTAGTGAGCTGGCAAGACAGGATCATCTACACCATATTTTGGGACCGAACTCTACCCTTGATGATCAAGCCACAGCACGAGGTAAACTACGAAATGGATCCAAAACAAACACGAGGAATACTGGGGAAGCCAGTAAGGCAGAACATGGAAACGCAAGTGGGCATATCCAAAAATGCCGAAGGAACAACTACTTAGAGTGGGGTTGCTGTAGGTACGATAACCTGAAGGCTCACAAGGTGACTCATATATTAGGACCCAAGTTTCCAGAATGTGCAGGCAGGAAAAAATAACTACATATCACCATGCGACAGATTGAACTATTATTTGAGCAACCGAAAAAGAGCCCACAGGAATATATCGACCAACCAGTTTTGGGGTTATATAGACTCATGAAGAACAGACAAATGGAAGGATTGGTACATAATGGATTGAAGATAATGGAAGATTATGAGCTAAAAAGCTAAAGAGGCTGCGCTGCCTCCAGTGAAATCTGGACAACCAGGGAAGAAGAAAGGAGAAGAAGAGTTACTCCATTGTTAAAATAATAAATATAAATATTTTTTTATTTTTTCTGTGTACTCTAACATAAATATCTTCTAAACATTAGGCACTAATTTCAGGACACTCTTTACATATATATATTTACTTGCCTCACTCATTTAAAACACATAATTATTTACAAATTTTTTATTAAGCTTATAAACTATGACATTATTGTCTTTAAATAAAAATTATAAAAAACCTTGTAAAAACGTCAAAACAGTTCAAAAAAACTAATAAGCCCCTCTATTAAAGTGTAATGTTTAAAAATATTTAAAAAATATAAAAAAATTCGGGACCCTATTATTAAAAAGTGTATTGAACTTTTTCTGTGTCAAATACCCATATTTCATTACCAGACTGAAACAATAAAATAATGTGGTAGAATGATTGCCGCTGCTTTATACATTTACGTTAAAATACGGGACACGTTCTAACCATCTGTTGCAACCACATTTTTATATCTAATTGAAAAATAATTTTGTAATCTTTTAGCTTACATTAATGATTTTTTTGCTACGTGTAAATAGATTGCTTTGATACATTAAAAGTAATTTAAAACTGGGAATATTTTATATTTTTTGCAAAAAAGAGGTAAAAATAAAAAATCTAAAATTAATTTACTTTGAAAACTGAAATTCTTAAATTTATTAAATTTAAAATATTCTTGCAACTTTTTAATTTGACCTGCAAGATAATGACTATTGGTATCGTTTCTTTATTTCGTTGTGTATAATAAGTCGCGCTAGTGCAGTAATGAACCATAGCTTTATTCTCACACTAGTGCGACCCAAGTATTCTAACCATAACTTTTGTTTTATTAAACCAGTATTTTTAGACACATTTTTTATGATTATTATTATATTATATAAGCTTGTTATATTTTAAGTTAGTGTATAAATGGTTAGAGTTCATTTTACAAGTACGTATAGGCACCTGAATCAAACTTGTTGGGTTGATACTAGGATATATTTAACCACGCTGTTGCTTCTCCATTTCACCATTACGTTTTACAGTCAATAGGTCTGCTCCAGAATCTGCCAGGTTGTTAAACGACGGAAACGGTATCCATTATATAATTCTAAATTATAGCAATTTTAAAAGGTAGCTTTGGGATGCTGCTAAACAATGTTGTTATGACTTTATTATACAAATGCCTTTCCTGTAACCTACAAAAATCTCATGTGATCTGTGAATGTTGGACGCAGCGATTTGTATTTTCGGATATACATCAAACTCTGTGAAAATTCTCAGATGACACGAAAAATTCTCTTAATTTTATTTGTGTTTGCAATTTCAATGCCCGACCGCCTTTATCTTTTGTTTCATGATGGACTCTTCTTGTTTCCGCAAGCTCATGTTATCTGATTAGCTTCAACTATAACACGGAAAATAAACGTATAGTACGCTAAAAGTCACTAACTTTAAACTAGTCTTTTTGTGCAGATTAATGCATTGATTAAAAATTTTACATTAGAATAAAAATTCCTTTATTTTTTATTTCATGTTTTTACTAAAGTTTTACCCCACAACTTAATAAAAGAATTTTTTGTTCTAATTAAATTTGTGCCCCAACAATTGTATCTGATTCAGGCTGCTTTTTTTCCTGGTATACTGTGATTTGGGCCATTTTGGTGATTGATTTATTGTCATCTCAGAAACTATCGAAGGTAAAAACAAAAAGTTAAAAAAAACATTATTTTAGAATTTCGTAAGTAACACTGAAGACGCGCCAGTAGCGCAATTATTACTTTTTTGGTCTTTGAAATGTTTTGAAATCTAAAACGTGCATATTCTATAAAGCTCATAACTTCTTGGTTTATTTATTTTTTTTTTAATTTAGAAAAAATTCAAGCATATTTTTATGTAGAAAGCAATTTTCTGCATCAGATTTCGAATGTTGACGTTTCAGTTCAATCAAACCATCATTATAATCAAATATTTTTCCCTTAAACGCATATTAAGTTTTAAATACTGAAGCCATTAAAAAATTAACTTTTGTAATATTTATGGTTTTCATAGAAGTATAAACTTGTAGTACATATTGAAAAAGATTTTTAAGTTTAAAAATGCAAAAACCCAATAAACTTTCATAGAAAAATAGAATTGATATTAGTTTGAATAAATCAGCCCTTCGGAATATTCTCGACTTGATGTAATATTTTTTTAAATCGAAAATTGACACACTTATAACCTTATACTTTTTTAAATAGAGAGCATGCTCAGAAAAGTGTCCTTCCCAAATAATTTAAAAAGTTTTTTGTCTTAATAAAAAAAGAAAAGAAATAAATAAAGATTTTAATCAATATTTTAAAAAAAGTAAATTTAAAAAAAAATAGATGTAAAAAACGAAAAAGAAGTCGAAATAGCGTGGATGCCTTTTGTATACAATACCATTTTAACACTTTTATTTTAAAGTTGTATTTTGGGTGATTTTGAAATGTTTTTTTTCTGCAAAGAATCACCGTAGACATAAAAAAACCGTATTTTAACCATCTGAGAATAAAAAACTCACCCTGCCATTTGGTGGTGTCGTGAAAGTGTTTTTGACAGTATGTTGATTAATTTCTAACGCCTCCTTTTTTTCCGCGTAAACCATGAGCTTTGATAAAAATCAGTGTAGCACTATGTGAGCTATCATGAAGTACTTTTTTAAATAGTGCTTCAAGTACCGTATAAGTTTTGATTTTTAAATTACTTCAGAAATTACAAGTACTAAGTATTCATTAAAATGTCCTTGCATTTTCAAATAATTGAAAAAGTACTTGAAGTACCACCCAAGTATTTTTTGTTGATAATTAAATTACTTGAGTAAAACAAAGTACTTGTTGCAAAGTACTTGAGTAAACCAAAGTACTTGAAGTATATAAAAGTACTTGTGACAATTAAAAGTACTTTATTAAAACAAATGCTTTCTTGAGCAGTATTGTTTGAAATTAGAAGGGTTTTATTCCTCAAGACGGGGTTTTCCAATAACTCCTAAAAGCTTTAAGGACTGAACCACGTGTTGGAAAGTAGAACAGTCGGTAAAAACTATAGTTAGGAAAACAAGTAGGGTTGCTAAGTGTCCTAAGTCGGGATCTTATGCATCGATGTTCGAAATAATGTTAAATTTTCGTATGTAAATTTACTTACAATGCTATACTCAGGTGACGCGCTTGAGCCTTAAACTATTATAGGAAATATTGGTTTTCCCAAAATGGGTTTTTCCTGTGGTTGCCAACAGGTTGGCACCCATGGCATCCGTTGTATCTGTCAAAAGCGAATGTTTTTTTTCTTAGGTGCCTACAGCGGTTGCTTTAAAACTCATCTTAGGATACCTTCTATTATGATCATCTTTTTCTTTTTCTGTTACATCGAATGAGCACTTATAATTTTCACGTTGACACAAGACCGATTTAAAGAATAAAAAATTAATTATAATAGTAATAGTTACACTTCTCTTGTTTTTTGATTCAATTAAATGAGCGCTGTAATACAATACCAATGGCTGCCAGCAGTTGCGCGTATTTCATGTTTCACTTGTTTGTACGATTATCTATGAGCGTGTAAATTCAGTACTTGATTGATTTTTTTACTTCAAGTTCTTTTTATTTACTTGAAGCACTTTCTTTCTTAAAACACTTTTTTTACTTGAAGTACTTTTTTTACTTCGTGCTCAGTTCATCATAATACTTCAAATACCCAATAAATACTTCAAGTAATTTATAGTAAAATCAAGTAAAAATCCATCTTCATAAAAACTAATCAGGTACAAGTACAAATACCCACTAATAAAACTATTTGAAGTATAATACTTGACATTAAAAAAAGTACTTCAAGTAAAATTTTAGCGAATTACTTCAAGTTTGGTGGCTGCTAACTTATCTTGTCTATTTTACTTTCGATAACCGAAATATTTTCTCCCTTACTTTTAAACCTGTTTAAAGCTTTACATAAGGGTAAAGAATAGGGTTATGGTACCGAATAGAGGAAAGCAATCAGTTGCTAGACGCGTTTGTTTTTGACTGACAACACAACAAGGTTGATCGATGGCTGGTGCCCCTAAGGGTAAAAAGCCATATGAAACAAAGCAAAACCATTTTTAATTCTTTTTATTTTTTAGAATATTTTAGATTGTTGTCTCATTAAGTTTAAATGCAACCAAACAATTTTTACTATCTAATTTAGTTACTAATTTGTAATATATTTAAGCTATATTTAAGCTTAAAGCAAACATTTCAATAAATATTATATTACCAAAGTTCCCAAACTCAAAAAATTATTTCGTAGCGCCTGTTTAGAAAGAACACAAAAAAACTCTTTAGTATTCTTTTTAATGTTTTATTGTTTTTATAAATATCATTTTTATAATTTATACATTATATTAAAGTTAAAATCGAATTGATGATTAGATCCGATTTTTCATTATAGACGAGATTTTTATTGAAATTTATTTCATAAAAATATTCTTTCTTATATACTTCTTTTAATCAAACTGTTGGTTGGGATTAGGTGTTTGATAAATTAGTAGTTTTCAACACAAAAATATTCTAAACTCTAAGGTTTTTGTGTATTGAAATTTAATTTACTTCTAAATATATTACTTTTATACCTTGTATAGCGACTTGTTAAGAATATTTTTAACCCCTCTACGCGACCACCCAGGTTGAAAAAATTCCGACCGTCTTAGGTAATATAGACGAAACTAAAAATTACTAGTCTCTGTGCAATTACCTTTACCTATATTAATTATTTATGACCTACAACACTGCTAGAAGTCACAGAAGACTTTGAAAGAAAAGTACTACATCCAGTTGTTATCCGTGCGGCTATACTTGTACGCCAGCTTGCGCAGGCCTGCACGGCATAGCCATCACTGCATTGTCGTCCCCCCGCGCTCTACAGAATGTTCTTTAATCTCTCAACTCCTCAATTGTTACCCCAAGGCCAAGTAGTACAAAGCTCAGCAGCCAAGGTTTTACCTTCTAATTTAAATGACCTGCTTAAGATAAAAATTTTGAGTCTATCAAAGGTGAAAGCCTTACAAACCCGACCATTCAAGGAATTATTTTGAAGAATATGGGTTCGCTTTATCACACAGAGGTCAGGTGGTTTATTCAAGAAAAGGTATTGGCAGGAATTCCTAGGAGCAAAGCTGGTGTTAATGTTCTTACAAGATGCTAAATCTGAATATGCTAATCATTTATCTGACCCGCTGGCTCTTGAAATTAGCATTTCTCGCAGATCTTTTCGCCACCTTAATAATTTAAACAAGAACCTCAAGGTAGAAAAATAAAATATTTTAACAGCTAAAGATAAGTCAAATCATTTCAGCAAAATTCATTGTGGTGAACCTGCCAAAACAAAACGATGGAGATGCGTTCAGCATGTGTTCAGAAATTATTGAAGATAATATGGCTGTACCAAACCACTTGTAGGTAAGAATTCACATTCCTTGCACAGAGCACACATGGTATAAAAGGAACTACTAACCTGCTTTTAGACTTTGCACTTTGGAACTGACAATGAACATGTGAATTCTATCTATTTCTTGAATAAATCGAGTAAGTTGGCTGATCTCACAACAAACCTAATTTTAATTTGTTAAAAAATATTGAATTTCATGTTCTTTTATCAAATTGTGGTTTGATTGTTTGGATAAACCCTGTATTAAAAACTTTATGTCCAAAGTATATATAAGTAGGATTTAAATCTTAAGACATTATTTGTTAATAAGATATAAATTAATTGGCATGTTGGCTGGAATAGGGGGTAAAAATTTACCTCCACTTGGGAGATAAAGTCTGTTTTCTCCTTATTTGGGGGTTAAAAACAGTGTTACTAAGAAGGAAGAAAAAAATGTCTATTCTAAAAGAATATTAAAATTAAATCAGTAAAAAAAAATTTATTAAAAAATTAATATTTTTCAGATAAATTATGAAAATAAATTTGTATACGATAAATAAACCACTTAAAATAGGTTTGTGGAAAAAAGACACTTTACCTAAAATATAGAAAAGGTAATAAACAATAGAATAAAGAACACTAATATAAAACGTTAAAACCTCGAAATATTTTGTTGAAAAATAATAATAGAATATTTTATTATTAAAACATAGAAACTTATTAAGACCATTTTAGGGTAAAATGAAATAAAATTACAAAATACATATAATAAACTGCTAAAGATAAATGCAGAATCTTTGATAGTTTAATCATGATAAATTCTTATTAAATAATTAAAACTCTATTTATGAAATTCATCTTTTTTTAAAATTATAAAAACGATAATTATACTGCTTACTTTTTAAAATAAAAACCGTCGTTATGATGTTATGAAGCGGTTACCAAAACATTAAATTGTTTAATGCTAAAGTAAAAAGAAAATTAAGTATATAAGGTATAAATATAGATTTAAATATAAATAATTGAATTACATATGGAGTAAGTTTGTTAAACCATAAATAGTTTTAGTTAAATTATAAAAAAAATATATTTATTTAATAAACTAATAGCAAAATATACACTAAGCGTAAAACCATGTAAATATTATAGGTATCTGATTCATCAATTATATACGACGAAATAAATTCTTTAGAAAGTCAAAATGACACAAAAATGTTCATTTAGGCACTTGTCAAGATCAGAAGAGCTTCATTGAGGTTTGATTACAATTGGCGATAACACATTTTAATTTAAAAGAAAAATCAACAAGCAAAAAACTAGAAGATAAATTAAGTTAGTCTAAAAATTTTACCAATATAAACAACAAAATATAGATTTAAAATACTTTTTTTATTTTTAAAATACTCTGGAAGGTTTTATAAATATTTTCTTAGAATGTGTACCATAAACCAATTTATTTTTTTAAATAAAAAAGGATATTAAGTTACTTAGTTATAAAGTTTTGCACGCGATATCCATAGAAGATCAAACAGAAGTAACAAAATATTATTTATAGTACTGAAGGTTAAAACACACACAATTCGTACTCTGTATTTATTATTAAAAATATATTGATTTTTTGTGAACAAGTTTAACTCAACTAAATATTATAGATATTCAGTTTATTTTGTGATTATTATTAAAACATATGTTGGCAGAGTTTTAATTTTTGGAATTTTTAATATTAACATTGTTGCGCTTCTATAGGTTTGGCAACTTTAATTTTTTTTTTTCAATTTTTTTATATTGTATAATTTTGTTATTATTATTTGAAATTCAATAGTTTTTTTTTTTTTAAAAAAATGGTCCCATCCTTTCTGTGTCCCCAAAAAAATTTTAAAAACCCAATGTTTCCACGTTTTTTTTCCCCCGAAAGGTTTTTTTGGGAAAATGGGGGGCTGGTTTTTCGGCAACTCTTTTGGTAATATGGAACGGGACCCCAAGCTAATAGTACAGTGGATGGGGAAAAAAAAAACTGTTTAACCCCCCGGTTTTTTTTGTAAATTTTTTAAATTTTTAAAAAAAATTTGGAATTAAATTTTTTTTTACCCCCCCAGATCAGGGGAAATTTTTATAAAAAATTGGGTTTTTTTTTTATTTTTGGGGGAAAAAAAAACCCCCTTTTTTAAAAAATTTAAAAAAACCCTGAAATAGACCTTATGTAAATTTAAAATCTGGGTAGATATTAGAAAGAATCTGTTTTTATGTTGTGGGGTTATATCTAACAATATATTTTAAACCCCCTTTAAACCCCTTAAAAAACCCCTTAATAACAAAAATTTAAAAAAAAAATTTTTTTTTTTTTAAAATTTTTTAACGCTTTTATTGTAAAAAAAAAAAATATTTTAACAGTTTTAAAGGAAAAAAAAGGGTTTTAAATAAAAACTTAACCTTTAAAAAAACCCCTTACCCAAAATTTAAAAAAAATTTTTTTTTAAAAAAATTAAAACGATTTTATTTTTAAATTTAAATTTTAGCCCCCGGGAAAAACTAAAAAAATTTAAAACCTTGCAATTTTTTTATCCCATCGATTTTAAAAAAAATTTAAAATTTGGCCCTTTTAACCCTTTACTTTAAATTCTTTTAAATTAATTTTGCGCTGTTTTTTTTTTAAAGGGGAAAAAATACCCCCAATTTCAAATTTTTGGAATAACATTTTAAACCTTAAGAGGGAAAAAATTGGTTTGAATTAATTGTTTAAAAAATTGGGTTTTTTGCTTTAGAATACAATTTTAAAAAATTTTTAACCCCTTTAAAAAACAACCCTTGTTAAACTTAAAGTAATTTAAAAAAATATTTCCCCCAAAAAAATTATTAATTTTCCAAAATTTTAATTTTTTAAAAACTTTAAAATATTTACTAATTTCATTTCCCTTTTCATTTATAAATCAACCCTTATTATAAAAATTTAAATTAAAAAAAAAAAAAATTCCCCCAAAAAAAAAAAAAAGGGCAGATTTAATAATGAAAAAAAAAATTTTCCCCGAAATATTAATTTATTTTTAAAATTTTAATTTAAAAATTATTAAACCCCTTATAAAAAATTTAGATATAAATAGGAAAAAAAAAGTAGAAAAAAAAATTTCCGGAAAAAAATTATGGTTTTATAGAATATTAAGCTCCAAAAAGGGGATTCAATTTTTTTAAAAAAAAAAGGGGGTTTGGTTTTTTTTAAAAAAAGCTCCTTTGGTTTTTTAAAAATAGGGTTTGGGGAAAAAAAAATTTTTTAGGGGTTTTTTAAAAACTACAAAACCCTTTAAAATTTAAAACCTTTTTTTAAAAATTTTTGTTTTTTAAAAAGGGATGAGTTGGGAAAAGGGCCCAAAAAAAGGGGGGTCGCTCGTAAATAAAAACTTTAAACGGTCATATCTGGGCCAAAAATTTTTTTGTATAGAAAAAAATATGAAAGAACAGTTTTGTTATCAAAAAAAATTTTAAATTTTTCCCTCCCAATTTTTTTGTATTCCAGGGGGTTTTTTTGAAGAAAATTGATATTTTTTCCCCAAATTGCGGAAAAAACTTTTTTACTTTAAACTCCCAAAATTTTTTTTAAAAATTTAAACATTTTCATTTGAAATTAAAAAATTTGAATGTATTAATAATACATATA